>CM048751.1:367979973-368039973 GCA_026315105.1 Locusta migratoria | reverse complement strand
CATAAACATATTTATTCTGCAAACAATCCTTGCAGATTTGACCTCTCACAAACAATCCACAAAACCTAAACAGTAAACAATAACACTCCAAAGAAGTCCCACAGACTCACACATAGAAATCAACGGAAAGCATTTTTTGGAATAGGAGCGCGAGTGATTATTTTCCAAGGTTTTTTGGCCCACGTTAGGCTACGGTAGTGTCAGTGGGCCTTTGCGATCGTCTTTTGACAGCTCGAAATTTAAATGAAAATAACGGCTTAACCGTTCATCTGACACGAAAACTGAATTTGTAGAGGAGAAATTCTCTACAACTTTGCTCTCTTTTTTTCATATCTCGTAACTTTTCAGAGATATTTGCAAAAATAACGCCGATTTTCGGATTGCTGACAATTCCGTAAGTGGCCGACTGCGAACAGTGGGAAACTTGAAGAGCGCCTCGGCGCGAACTTAAAATGTGCGTAAGAGTCTTTTGAGTAGTGTGTGAATTCATTAAAGTTAAGTCGCAAAAACTGTCTCATTTAAACATATAACTACAAAATAGCTTCAGACTCGTTGAATATACAGCAACTATCGGTTGTGTATAAATTTATTACGCATACGGTGTTGTTGTGGTCTTCAGTCCGGAGAATGGTTTGATGCAGCTCTCCACAATACCCTATCCTGAGCAAGCCTCTTCATCTCCTCATAAGAACGGCAACCTACATCTGTCTGAATCTGCTTACTGTATCCACCTCTTGGTCTTCCTCTGCGGTTTTTTCCCCACACACTTCCCTCCAATGCTAAATTCACAATTCCTTTATGTCTAAGAATGTGTCCTACCAATCTATCCCTTCTTTTAGTCAGGCTATGCCAGAAATTTCTTTTCTCCCCAATTCTGTTCAGTACCTCATCATTAGTTACGCGATCCACCCACCTAATCTTCAGCATTCTTCTGTAGCACCACATTTCAAAAGCCTCAATCCTCTTCCTGTCCGCACTGTTTATCGTCCATGTCTCACTCCCATACAATGCAACACTCCACACAAATGCCTTCAGAAAGGACTTCCTTAGGCGTAAATCAATATTCGATGTTAACAAATTTCTCTTTTTCAAGAACGCTTTTCTACCCATTGCCATTCTGCATTTTATATCCTATGTACTGCGACCATCATTTGTTATTTTACTGCCCAAGTAACAAAACTCATCTACCTCCTTTATTGCTTCATTACCCAATATAATTCCTTCAGCATCACCTGATTTTCTTATACTGCACTCCATTACCCTAGTTTTGCTCTTGTTAATGTTCATCTTATATGCACCTTTCAGCACACTGTCCATTCCGTTCAATTGCTCTTCCAGGTCCTTCGCTGTATCTGACAGAATTACTATGTCGTCGGCAAAACGCAATGTTTTTAATTCTTCACCCTGAACTTTAATTCCTTCTCCAAATTTCTCCTTGCTTTCCTTTATAGATTGCTCAATGTACAAATTGAATAACAATGGAGAAAGACTACAACCTTGTCTTACTCCCTGCTGTCTGGTTTTTGTACAAGTTGTAAATAACCTTACGCTCTCTATATTTTACTCCTGCTTGCTTCAGAACTTGAAAGAGTTTATTCCAATCAACATTGTCAAAAGCCTTCTCCAAATCTACAAAAGCTAGAAACGTAGGTTTGCCTTTTCTTAATCTATCTTCTAGGATAAGCCGTAAAGTGAAAATTGCCTCCCGGGTTCCTACATTTCTCCTGAACCCAAACTGATCTTCTCCGAGGTCGGCTTCTACCAGCTTTTCCATCCTTCCGTATATAATTCGTGTTAATATTTTGCAGCCATGACTTATAAACTGATGGTTCTGTAGTTTTCACACCTGTCTGCACCTGCTTTCTTTGGAATGGGGATTATAACATTTTTCTTAAAGTCTGAGGGTACTTCGCCTGTCTCATACATATTACACACAAGGTGAAACAGTTTTGTCATGGCTGGTTCTCCAAGAGACTTCAGTAGCTCTGAGGGAATATCATCTACTCCAGGGGCCTTGTTTCGACTTAGGTCTTTCAGGGCTCTGTCAAATTCTTCTCTCAGTACAGTATCTCCTATTTCATCTTCACCTACATCCTCTTCCTTTCCTACAATATTGTCTCGAAGTTCATTTCCTTTGTAGAGCCCCTCTATATACTCTTTCCACCTTCCAGCTTTCCCTTCTTTGCTGAGAACTGGTTTTCCATCAATGTCCTTGATATTCATAGAGCTGTTTTTCTTATCTCCAAATGTTTCTTTTATTTTCCTGTAGGCTGTATCTATTTTTCCCCTATTTATACACTCTTCTGCATCCTTGCATTTGCCTTATAGCCACTCCTGCTTAGCCATTTTGCACTTCCTGTCAATCTCATTTCTTAGTCTTCTGTACTCCGTTTTGCCTGTTTCATTTACTGCATTTTTATATTTTCTCCTTTCATCAATTAAATTTAGTATCTCCTGTGATATCCAAGGATTTTTTGTAGGTCTTGCCTTCCTACCTATTTTGTCCTCTGCTACCTTCACTATTTTATCTCTCAATTTTACCCATTCCCCCTCTACTGTTTTATTTCCCCCTGTTTCTGTTAATTGTTGTCTAAAACTCCCTCTGAAATTCTTAAGAACCTCAGGTTCCTTCAATTTATCTAGATCCCATCTCCTTATTTTCCTACCTTTTTGTAGTTTCTTTAGTTTCAGCCTGCAGTTCATAACCAACAAGTTATGGTCAGAGTCTATATCTGCTCCTGGGTACGTCTTACACTGTAAAACCTGGTTCCGAAATCTATGTCTTACCATTATAAAATCTATCTGGTATCTCCCGGTGTCTCCTGGTCTCTTCCACATATACAACCTTCTTTTGTGATTCTTAAACAAGGTGTTTGTTATAACTAAATTATGTTCTGTGCAAAATTCTACCAGGCGGCTTCCTCTTTCATTCCTTTTGCCCAGACCATATTCACCTACTATCTTCCCTTCCCTTCCTTTTCCTACTACCGAATTCCAGTCTGCCATAACAATTAAGTTTTCCTCTCCCTTAATTGTCTGAATAATTTCCTTTAGCTCCTCATATATTTCTTCGATTTCCTCATCATCGGCAGAGCTAGTTGGCATATAAACCTGTACTACTGTTGTCGGTGTTGGCTTCGTATCTATCTTGACAATGATAATGCGATCACTGTGCTGGTCATAGTAGTTTACCCGCATTCCTATTTTCTTATTCATTATCAATCCTACTCCTGTTATACCCCCAATTGATTTTGTATTTATAATCCTGTACTCACCTGACCAGAAATCCTGTTCATCCTGCCACCGAACATCACTAATGCCCACTATATATAACTTCAACCTATCCATTTCCCTTTTTAAATTTTCTAATTTTCCTACCCGATTAAGGGATCTAACATTCCACGCTCCGATCCTCTTGAGTAGTCCCCGCCCGGAGATCCGAATGGGGGACTATTTTACCTCCGGAATATTTTATCCGAGAGGATGCCATCATCATATGTTCATACAGTAGAGCTGCATGTCCTCGGGAAAGGTAACGGCTGTAGTTTCCCCTTGCTTTCAGCCGTTCGCAGTAGCTGTGTGGCAAAGCCACATTAGCTGATGTTACAAGACCAGCTCAGTCAATCATGCAGACTGTTGCCCCTGTAACTACTGAAAAGGCTGCTGCCCCTCTTCAGGAACCACACGTTTGTCTGGCCTCTCCACAGATACCCTCCGCTGTGGTTGCACCTACGGTACGGCTATCTGTATCGTTGAGGCACGCAAGCCACCCCACCTCGGCAATGTCTGTGGTTCATGGGAGTGGACATACGGTGTATCGGCCAACAAAAGCAAACTCTTTGTCACTCACTGTGATAATTACGATTTATTATAATGACATAGTGCACCTATGCACTGTAAATCGTTTTATATAACAACTATTTGACATTACAAGATTATGGCCTTGTAAAATATTTTATTTGACCTGATGATGCTGACATAGTTCAGTGAAATCAGTCGTCATTAATTAAAACTGATGATAAGCGATCTTGGCTATTTTATATCTTTTTACAACAACATATCACTTTACTTTGAGAGTACATTTTTATGTGTAACAGAATTGTTTAAAAAAGGATGTTTTTGTTGTGTTAGAGAATGGTTAAAGCATTCTTACACTGAAATGGAGTATGAAAAGTACCAGTACCGTACCTTACCCTACTAATACCATACAAGGAAACTCATTTCGAACATACGTTTGCAGTAATACGGGATAAAGAGAGAGTGTAGGGAAAAGGATGGTAAAATGAAGACAGTAAGTTTTCGAAGTTTTTCATCCCCTTATTTTAGACCTGACACCTAGATGAATACTTTAGAGAAACCATTAGAGTTTTCTTTCCAACTGCAGATTTCGTAGTTTTTTTAAATGTAGGCCTAAAATTTAATGTGTTTACTTTGACGTTTTTCAAATGATGTCAAACTCGTCATGTTACCCTTGTTTGCGAGTAAGATGACGGACGTAGGCGTGTAATTTGATAAAGGAAAACATAAGTCGATAAACAAAACAAAAGATCAGTTTATTTTAAGCACAGAAGTGGCATAGATTTGCTTTGCGTTTTCTATTTGCTGCAGTGAGCTAGGTACAAGCAACATGGGCACTTTTACGACAGCATGGACAATCATATAAAGCCCCTAATTTACCATAGTCATTGGTGATTTCACAAAGTTCTCTAAGAAAATCACGACTGTCGTCTTCAGTGTAGTTGACTGATTTCAGAGTGCCTCATCACATTTCTTTTGTTTATTCTTCTCCCCTAGTTGTCATTCGATTTTTCTCCTCGTGTCTTTTATATTTCTTTTTCTTCATTTTCTCTTCTGTTTGCGATTGCAATGAGAGCAACTTTTTCCTCTGTTTCTCTTCGAAGTACTACACACCATTCTGTACCTCCTGCACAATTGTCATCGATTCCTGTGGCAATTTCAGTCAATTTGTCCTTCCTTTATACTTGTTACACATGCTCAGTACTGCAATCATTAATATTATGTACGAAATATTTGAATACGATGATAGTCCATCATCTTATCCGCCCAATATATTCGTCAACTTAACTGGAACGGCCATGAGAACAACATTTCATTAAATTCTCTTTGGAGTTGAATATTTACAATGAATCAGCGTACTTAGGCAAAGGTCCCAAGTTCGAATCCCAGATCTGGCACGCAATTTAAATCTGTGCACACTCCGCTGCAGAGTGAAAGTTTCATTCTGGAAACATCCCTAAGGCTGTGGCTAAGCAATGTCTCCACCATATCCTTTCTTCCAGGAGTGCTAGTCTTGCATGGTTCGCAGGAGAGCTTATGTGAAGCTTTGAAAGTAGGAGGCGAGGACGAGGCGCTATGCATAGCAGTTTCAACTGGCACCGGGAGACCTGATTGGTTGTTGGTAGAAGCCATTAGCCAATGAGATGCTGCGTGTTTCTTAACCGAAGATTCGGGCGCTACGCGCCCTCACATACTTAACAAAAAAACTTCTTGTTTAACCAATACCTAACCTAACTTCCACTTTAAAAAAAGTTATCTGTAGCGTAGCCTTAAGAAGGTTAGGTATAGGTTAAACAAGACTTTTTTTTTTTAGTATGTGAGGGCGTGTTGCGCCCGAATCTCCGGTTAAGAAACACGCAGCATTTCATTGGCTGATGTCTCATACCAACAACCAATCAGGTCTCCCGGTGCCAGATGAAACTGCTATGCATAACGCCTCGTGAGGCGAGGTAGTGGCGGAAGTAAAGTTGTGAGGCGGCATCGTGAGTCGTATAGGGATAGCACAGTCGGTAGTGCGCTTGCTCGCGAAAGGCAAAGGTCCCAGGTTCGAGTCCCGGTTCCAGCACGCAATTTTAATCTGCCAGGTAGTTTCAATCAGCGTACTTATAGTTTACAAAAAACTGGAACCAGGTTGGTAAAAGTCACTACACGTGTTCCAGATACTATTTCAGTGCACTGAAATTACAACCAACATGTGTGTAAAGACAAATGATAGCGGGTCAGCGCCAAATGATGGAGGTTGTCTTTAGCACATATTGCAGCACACATGAAATGCTAATCAATAGCGAGGCAATACCTTCCGCTAAACTGCAGAGTCTGTTGCCCACTCGCTGCAAATGTTGGCAACGCCACAGCAGTGAACTATAGAAAAGGTATATGTTTTCTTTATTTTGTGATCTGTACGAAACGGTGATCATTTTAAGTGAAAGTTGGGTTAGGTATAGGTTAAACAAGAAGTTTATTTTTTAGTATGTGAGGGCGCGTAGCGCCAGAATCTCCGGTCCAGAACCGATCGTTTTACAGTTGTCAACATACGCGCCGATGCTAAAAATATGGGCAACAGACTCTGCAGTTTTACCATACCTTCATTTACTGCTCTGTCTCGTCAATCGCATTAAATTAATGATTCCTTGTCTAAGATTCAGTGTCATCGTACCCTGCCTCCCCCTACTAATTTCACATGACTTGTGATGGTTTGATTTTTAGAAATTCTATTTCCGTAATTTTCAATTTGCCACACTATAAGTCTTGGGTTTACCAGCATTTGTCTAATTTCATATTTCTTTGTCGCAAATCTGATGGAAAAAGAAAAATGCCACCTAACATCCAGGGTAGAGTATTAAACTGCACCAGCTCCTCAGATAATGTGTTCAAACTGAGACTGAAACGCTTAAAATGAAATATAAAACTGGTCTATTTCACGTTTGCCTAATTCGTACACAACCTGTGATTACATTGTTGTAAGCAGATTAACAACTATTGTGACACTGAAGTAACGTACGTATAAAATAAGATTCTTTCACAAGCGAGCTATATAATTCCGCAGATCCTCCGTTTGTTTTCGTTTAACAGCTGTCAGCGGTACTCATTGATATCAATACAAACTGGTTGTTTAACTCTGGTATCTGAGCATAGAGCTACAGCGTGCCTGCACATTCAGATGTTATCCGCGCATTATTGCGTTGTCCCCCATGTTCAAATTTGGCATACGAAATTCCATCAGCTATTATGTGACGAATAATTGCTTGCTTACCTCTATCTGAAATCTATCTCAATACGCAATGTAACGGGCTAATACGAAAGCGTGATCGAAACATATTTTCTTCTCGTTTTCTTGTAATACTTCGTAGCAGCCATATTTGAATTTGGCAAGAAACGAAATATGTACATCTATGGCTGGCTATATAGCAGAATCTTCAGTGCAGATTACATGTTAAAATGGACCTCTGGGGTGACATCTACTGGCATCAGTGATCTCTACACAAACTGGATGTATAACTCTGGTGTCTGAGCATAGAACTATAGCATGCCTGCACATTCATATGTTTTGACCACGATTTTGCATTGTCCGCCATATTTAAATTTGGCACACGAGTTTACATCAGTTATTACGTTACAAAGAATTGCTTGCTTACCTATTGATTTGGTATGAAATTCAATATTCGATGTAGTATGCTGATATGGGAGCAGGATTGAAACGTATTTTCTTTTCGTCTTCTTATAATACTTCATAGCAGCCATGTTTGAATTTGGCAAGAAACTAATTATGTATATCTATGGCTGGCACGCTAAGACAGCTGAAGTTCAACATCCAGATAGAATAGAGATCAATGACTGGCATCGACAGATACTTTTCATTTTTATCTCTGGATCCCTCCGGCGGTATATTCGGGGGGCTAGACGCATGTTTTTGGGATGTCTGTCTGTCCGTAATGTGTTTCCACTTTTAAGACAAACCGTTCAACTGATCAACATGTACAGGACAGTGATATGACTGTGTAAGTAACTTAATTGCAAATATTAAAATGAGTTCTGTGTGTTCGTAAAAAGCCAAATAAAATTGTAATAAATATCCTCCAGCAGATATTTCATAATTTTAGAAAACATATCCGTTACGTCAGTAATAATTGGTGACCACGATGTGATAAGAAGAGATGGCGACAAATGCGAGCACGATGACAAATAGTAGCACGCCAGAATATTGACTGGAAGCGAATAAGGTCAGTATCAAAATTCCGCCTTTTTGGAGTGATAAACCCGAAATTTGGTTCTATCAAGTTGAGGCACAATTTAGTATTTGCAAAATTGTAACAGAAGAGACTAAACTCAACCATCTAGTGTCGCAGTTAGAGCCAAAATATATCGAGAATATTTGGGACGTTATTCCCAGCACAGAAGTAAATAAATATACGGTGGCTAAGGAACGTCTGCTCAATATTTTTAAAGAAAGCGAAGATAGGAGCATCAAAAGACTATTCACTGGAATCGATCTACGAGACCAAAATCCTAGTCAATTATTACGCAAAATGCAAGCATTGGCAGCCGCAGATGTTTCAGAAAAGGTCCTTAAGACACTTTGGTTAGAAAAACTTCCGGATTCTATAAAGAACATTTTAATTGTCAGTAACGAAGGACTCGAAAAGGTGGCTGTAATGGCTGGTAAAATAATAGAACTGAATTCTCGTAACGAATTGTTCGTAATGAAAAGTGACACTTGCACCAAACAAGATGTTCTGGTAACAATGAATGACCTAATGACAAGAATTTCGGTGCTATAGCAACAAACAGCTGCATTGTCAACCAATTACAGAAGCAGATCTCGCAATAGAAGCTTCTACCGCCGACACAATAAAAGCCGCAGTAAAGCACAAAATAAATACAACCCCAATGGGAAATACTGTTACTACCACTTTCGGTTCAGACAGCACTGCAAACATGAAAAATGCACACCTCCTTGTAAATGATCAGAACAGGGAAACTCGAATAAGCAGCTGACTTAGCGGCGAGTTCTGCTGCTCTAGACCAGTGCCGCAAAACCCGCCTATTTGTGACCGACAAAAAAACGGGATTGTGATTTTTAGTTTCTGTAATTCCAACTCATGCAAGAGCTAAAGGTGAATCACTATATAAATTTTATGCTGCCAATGGAACTGAAATTCCTACATATGGGATCGAATTTCGTACTATCGATTTGGGACTGCGACATGAATTTCAATGGCCGTTTATTATAGCAAAGATCGATAAAGTTATATTTGGAGCCGATTTTTTTAACAAATTTAAATTATTAGTAGATGTGCATCAAAAGAGATTAATAGATGATGTAACCAGGGTCAGTTCTGAGAGCAAAGTTGTTTCAATCTCAGATGAAAATGTCATAAGTACTATGAGTCAAAACACAAAATTTACCGACCTATTGCTGCAGTATACCGACATAGATAAGCCTAATTTGGTACCTGGTGAAATTAAACATGATGTCAAACTCTACATTACCACTGAAGGTCTACCTGTGTTTTTAAGAGCAAGACCGTTAGACCCAAACCATATGAGAGTGTCGAAACAAGAATTTAAATTCATGTTAGAAAATGGCATCATTAGACCACCAAAATCTGCATGCGCTAGTCCCCTTCATCTAGTAACCAAGAAAGATGGTTCGTGTGGAGATTACAGACGGTTAAATGACATAACAGTTCCTTACCATTAAGCAGTACCAAGAATAGACGATTTCCAACATATTCTTTAAGGGAAGAACATCTTTTCTAAAATTGATCTGTTTAAGTCTTATTATCAGATACCCATTGCTGAAGATGATAAGCATAAGACAGCCATAATAACACCATTTGGTGTTTATGAATTTAATGTTATGAGTTTTGGCCTGCGGAATGCACCTTCAACATTCCGGAGATTTATTAATGATGTTTTGTTTGGAGTAGATTTTGTGTTCCCTTACCTTGATGACATTTTGATCGCCTCATCTTGTTTTGAAGAACACCGCTCACACCTCAAATTAGTCCTAGAACTTTTGTCTAAATGTGGACTACGAATAAATATCTCCAAATCAGTTTTGGGAGTAAATGAAGTAGAATTTCTGGGCTGCTGGATAATACTTGAGGGATCCCGTCCACTACCTGCAAAAGTTCAAGCTATCTTGAAATACAAGTTACCTGAAAAACTGCACGAACTCCGTACATTTATTGGCATTGTTTACCAATATCGTGGATGCAGCACAGACTCAGGCTGTTTTGCATAACTATCTCAAGGGAGCTAAAAAGAGGGATAATAGACAAATTCCGTGGACTGAGGAAGCGAAGAAAATGTTTGTACAATTCAAACAAGATATTGAAAATTCTGCATTATCTGATTTTCCTCAGAGCTACCTTTAGCATTATGCACTTGTGGAGGTTTATAGGATCGGGTCGGATAAGACACGAGACACTCCAACTTTCATACACTGACTTTATTATAACACGTTTACACTATACAAATGTCAGGCGGGAACTGCTGTTTCCGCTTCCTTACAGCAAAGACCTTTCGTAACACAGAAAGATACTACACTTGTCCAAAGTTGTTAGGTATCGATCCCCACATAGCCCCCCCCGGCAGTATGGAGTACATGAAAAAAAAAAAAAAACTTAAAAGATTAAAATTACACAGCTGGTAGGGGATGCAGAAAGGTGACTGGCAGCTCTTGTGCATCCTCAGGTAGGGGGCGGTTGGTGGGTGACCGTGGGGCAAAACCCGGCGCGGTAGTCTCGAAGTCCTCGAGGGTGGATGGTGGGCGAAGCCGACGTCCAAATCTTGTCGATTGTTGTGGGGGGCCTCGATGATCAGCTGGGAACCGCACAATGACGGTTCCGTTCGGGCGGACGAACGCACGTAGATTGCCTGCGGAGGCGAGGTGGGAGGCTGTGATGCATCGAACCACACGTTGCACTACACCACCGTCCTGATCACTTTTATCGTCACACGCGAGCATGATGAACACTGAAACACCCTGCACTAACACGCTGAGGTTACAGATATGATCTGGGTCAACCCTAGTTTTGAATTCTACCTCGGTAGCAGTGGAGGGAGGCGTACTTCTGCAAGTGGGGGTGGCAAAACCCCAACATGGAGGGTGATGCATCCGAGGCGGGTGTGGTAGGAGTAGTTGTGGCAGGCAAACGGCCAGGGGAAACAGGTGTGGAGGACCGATGTGGACACAATTTCTTGCCGCTTGATGGGCGCAACGAACTTGTGCAGGAAGAAGGGGTTGAAAGGGTGAAGTTTTGTGAGGAGGGAGTCATGCGAGGTGAAAATCCTCGGAAAGGATGGGGATCAGAGGGCTGACTCGAATGTTGTGGACCACCAGAAAGGTAGTTGTTCGAAGAATGGGTGAGGGGTTGTGAAGAAGAATGACTCCGATTGCCTGAGTCGTTCGAAGAGGGTGGGGGTGAGGGTGTGGGGGAGTCATCGGAAGCGGGCTCAACTAGAGCCGGTTTCACTCGGTTCAGTGAAACGGTAGTTTTGGAACCGTGCAGGAGAATGTCCATGGTGTTTGCCGCACGACGGAGCACCTTGTGAGGACCAGTATAAGGCGGCTGAAGGGGGGCCTTAATGGTGTCGTCACGCAGGAAAACATATGTGCACGAACTAAGTGCAACAGGTACATAAGTACGAGGTGGTGTGTGGTGTGCCGGAGGTTGTGGGTGAAGTTTGCTACAATGTAGTTTGACGCGTTCTACCAGGGATGGGAGCTCTGAAGGCGAAGCCACGGGCGTGGGGGCAACTAGTTCACCTGGTAAAACAAGGGGTTGACCATAGACAAATTCAGCTACTGAACCTTTTAAATCTTCTTTAAAAGTGGTGCGTAACCCCAAAAGTACGAAGGGCAGGGCCTCAGTCCAAAGAGGGCCATGGCAGCGTAAGGCAGTTTTAAGAGTCCTATGCCATCTCTCGACGAGTCCGTTGCTCTGAGGATGGTAGGCAGTTGTATGGATCTTGGAAATGCCGCACAACCTACAAATGTCAGAAAACAGAGCGGATTCGAATTGGCGCCCCTGATCGGTTGTCAACACTGCCGGGCACCCGAAGCGTGCTATCCAAGTGTCTATAAAGGCACGAGCAACAGTCTCAGAAGTGATGTTCGGGAGTGGGGTGGCTTCGAACCAACGTGTAGTCCTATCTATGATGGAGAGTACGTATCTGAACCCCTCAGAAGGAGTGAGTGGGCCTACCAAGTCTATGTGTAGGTGTTGGAAACGTTTGTGTGGTTGGGAGAAAGTACCCAGCGGGGGGGTGGTGTGCCTGGAAACTTTGTTTTGCTGACATGGAATGCACGATCGGGCCCAGACTTGGCAATCGCGTCGCATGTCACGCCACACAAAACGCTCAGTAACAAGTCTGGTGGAGGCTCGCACTCCAGGATGGGCTAGGCTATGCAGTTTGTCAAAAACTTGTCTCTGTAGGTCCTTGGGAATGAAAGGTCGCAGAGAACCGGTAGATTCGTCACACCACACTTCTCCGGTCACACCTGGGAAAGTAGTTTTGACAGGTTTAAGGGAAGAGTCGTGGTCATTGATGAGCTGCATTATGTTTGGGTCAGCTGACTGCCGCTGCGGGAGGTCTGATAGGTCGAGAACCGAAGTGACAGCTCCGACACGGGACAGGAAATCTGCTACAATATTGTCTGCACCTTTAATGTATCTGACGTCACTTGTAAATTGTAGGATGTAATCAAGATGACGGAAACGTCGTGGCGGAGGGTCAGACGGAGGTTTCTGGATGGCGGCCACAAGGGGTTTGTGATCCGTGAGGATATAAAAGCCACGTCCCTCAACTTCCGTACGAAAATGTTTCACTGCCTCATAGACAGCCAGCAATTCTCTGTCAAAGGCAGAATATTTCTTTTGCGCGTTATTCAGCTTCTTTGAGAAGAACTGGAGGGGGGATGTAACGTCTCCGACAGATTGACTCAAAACAGCACCTATAGCACAGTCACTTGCATCTGTTGTAATAAAGAGGGTGGCATCTGGATGCGGGTGAGCCACAGTTACAGCATTTGCTAATAGATGCTTCAGTTTCTCGAAGGCTGTTTCCATTACTGGGGTCCACGGAACCTGCCGGATGCCGGTAGTGTTTTGGCCTGCCAAGGCATCTGTGAGAGGTGCCTGAACCTCAGCAGCAGCTGGCAAATGTTTCCTATAATAGTTAACTGTTCCTAGGAAACGACGTAATTCTTTATAAGTGTCAGGTCGTGGTAATTCTAAAACAGGTTTGACCTTGTCAACAGGGGGTGTGAGGCCCTCAGCTGAAACAACATATCCCAAAAACAGAACTGAAGGTTTGTGAAGTTGCAGCTTCTTATTATTAAGCTCTACACCAGCTGCAACGAGAGTGTCCTTAACTATCTGCAAATGTTCCTTATTCTTTTCCACAGTAGGGCTGAAAATCAAAATATCATCGAGGTAGACGAAACAAAAGTCTAAGTGGAACAGTACCTCGTTGATAAACCTTTGCCAGGTTTGAGCAGCATTCCGCAACCCGAAAGGCATGAATCTGTATTGGAACAGTCCGAAAGGTGTGGTGATTGCCGTTTTTTCTATGTCCTTCGGGGCCATAGGAATCTGGTGATAGGCACATTTACAGTCTATCACCGAGAAACACCGGGCGCCGGCCAAAGCGTGGTTAAAGTCTGACACGTTGGGGACGGGATATTTATCGATGATGGTACGAGAATTAAGCTTCGTATAGTCTCCTACCATGCGCCAAGTGCCGTCTTTCTTTGCGACGAAATGAATCGGACTCGACCAACATCCCGAAGAGGGTTCAATAATTCCACCTTTTATTAGTTCGTCGATCTGTTCGCGAGCAAGTTCGGGTTTGAGACGACGAGGGCGGCACGAAATAGGCGGTCCGTCAATCAGGCGTAGTCTATGAATAGTTCCGTTAGTGACTAAGGCAACGCGGGGCGCCGTGTGCGAGGGAACAGTTTGTATAGGCGCGAGCGTATCGGCCTCCGAGCGAAGCTGCGGCGCTGGCGTCGAGAGTTTACACGATTGCCAACTGCCCGTAGGTAGAGAGTTGCAAACAGGCGAGCCGCGTTGGGTTGAGTTGGTACACTGCGTAATAGTTGCGGAAGGCGCCGCTGGCGAGGCTGAGGGCAGCGGCGGGCGCATAGAAACAGCTGATTGCTGTGAGTTATTGACACTAGCCTGCGCGCGGAAATTTGACTGTCCGGGTAGGCGGGAAGGCGGGGTAGCACTCGTAATAACACTGTCAGAATGAGGACGAGCGCAAACGCAGTTACAGGTAGAGGAATCCCTGTCACAGTTGCGCGCGGGCGCAGGATCACTAGAACACTGACTAACCTGTAGTACTGAAGGCGGGCAGGATGCTTGAAGACTGTTGAGCTGTTCGCGGACAGATGACAGCTCTGAGCTTAAATCCTGCAGCCGACGATGAAGTTCGTGATTCGTAGATTCGATTCGCTCTGCGAGCCACTTGTTTGACCACTCGAGAGACTCGCCGGGGAGATTAGCGCTCTTGGTAGCTAGGCGAACGTTATCTTTGTCCTTAGTTAGAACACTGGCAGGCACACAAGAAATATACAAGTTGCACGCCGGATAGAACACGCGATCGCTTGCTAAATCTATTGTTATTTTGTAATGCCTAAGAAAATCTATACCTATTATAGGTTCTTCGACTTGCGCAACTAAAAATCTCCACTCTAATTCGCACTTGGGGGCGAGGGTGACATTAAAAGAGGTTAGGCCGGTGCACTGGAGATGCGATGCGTTGACTGCTCGAAGTGTAGTCTTCTGCCGGTGAATCTTCCTGTTAGCGAGGCGAGCAGGGAGCAGTGACACATCGGCTCCGGTGTCCACTAGAAAATTTGTTCCAGAGGAGAGATCTTTCACGTACACCCGGCCATGGTTTCTAGTGGCGTGTGACACAGAATGTAAAGTTGGGTGGCGCTCGTTTAGTTTGCAGGAGGTTGCGCCGCTGCCTACCTGCGATTGTAGTTTGGGTAGGAGCACGGTGGTTTGCAATTGCGTGCTTGCTCTCCAAATCTATAATGGAAGAAACAGTATGTCATTGCTGGGGGCGGAGGAAGCTGCGACCCATGATCTTCCGCGGCGTCAGAAGCGCCGTCGCTGCGTCGAGATGAAGGTGCCGGTAGAGCAACTGACTTGACAGGTCTTGTATTAGACGGTCTAGAAGCGCTGGCGCGGAGTTCGCGTAGCCGGGCAGAATGGACTCTATCGGCGGCGCGTAAGAGTTCGTTAACTGACCTGTCCTCGTACGCGGAGATTGCAGTCTGTACAGGCAGAGGCAGTTTTTCTGTCCAAATCTCGGTGAGTGTATCGTTTGGCAAGTCGTGTTCGCTGACAAGTAAACGGAGGCATCGCCACAACTGTGATGGAGACCTGTCGCCGAGACGCTCTTCATATATTAGTTGTCTGACATTCTCTCTCCTTGTTTTGGACACACGTTGCAGAATCGTCTGCTTGGCTGCCGTGTACTTCCCTGTCGAGGGAGGGTTCTCGACAAGGTCGTAGATTAATTCGACGCGCTCGTGGAGATGGTTCACAAGGCAGTAAAAACGCGCGTCGTCGTCAAGCCCGTAAACATTGAAAGTTTGCTCTACCAAGTTAAACCAAAACTCTGGGTGAGCAGGTTTGAAAGGAGGTAGCGTGGGCATGTTCTCCAACCGTCGAACAACAGTCTGTGCGAGCGAATTGTCCCTGTGAGCAGGCGATGGATTCTGGAGAAACTGCGGCGACATATTATAAAATTGGTGAAAAGGGTTCGCGTGCAGAGCCTCAGAGGCAACATCGTGTGTCGGAAGTCGGGTAGATGGGTCCCATTGGCGTGGCGGATGAATATTGCACTGCTGATGATTAGGAGTTTGAACGCCGGCTGCCGCATTGTTCGTGTTCAAAACATTTCCGACCGACGCAGGAACACTGAAGTTATGGTCGTAAACGTTCGAGGCACCCTCATGAACTCTATTACACACGTTGTTTACACCCGGTGTGGCGAAAAAGGTGTCCTGCACATGAGGTTCAACAGGTGCGGAATGATATGTAACAGGCGGCCTTTCAAATGCCGTAGCGTTCTGTTGAGTAGAGTTCAGCCTTAAAAATTCCGCTGCATTAGCGGGATCGGAAGGAAACCTCGGCGTAGAGGAGAGAACCTCTCCAGCACTGCTGTCCCTTGTAAGATTACATTTTGGCGGGCTAACAAAGCCGGAGTCCATAGTAGGCACGGGTATACTGACGAAGCTTGCACACGGAGTAGCATTCCCGGAGCTGTAAGAAATTTGCTGTCCTTGTCGGTATTCGGCAGGTGGAGGCACACTCACGGGACGGCAGAATCCGGGCGGCGGAGGTCCGTTAGGTGAAGCCATTGTGCACAGTACGGACAATAGGCGGCATGCGAACGCGGGAGCGCGAATATCGCGGTAGACGCGGATGGAAAGCACTTCGGGCGGTAACTCGAAAGCGACACTTGATCGGGGTCACCAATGTGGAGGTTTATAGGATTGGGTCGGATAAGACACGAGACACTCCAACTTTCATACACTGACTTTATTATAACACGTTTACACTATACAAATGTCAGGCGGGAACTGCTGTTTCCGCTTCCTTACAGCAAAGACCTTTCGTAACACAGAAAGATACTACACTTGTCCAAAGTTGTTAGGTATCGATCCCCACACACTGATGCATCTGTTGTTGCTGTTGGTTTTGTACTCCAACAATTAGAAAATGGAACTTGGAGATCAGCTGCATTCTTTTCACAGAAACTGAGTCAGTCACAGACGTTTTATAGTACCTATGATCGAGAATTGCTGGGAATTTACCTTTCTGTGAAAAAATTCAAACATTTATTAGAAGAAAGAAATGTTGTTATATTCGCTGATCATAAGCCAGTCACATGTGCTTTTAAGCAGAATAATGAAAAAGCATCCCCTCAACAAATGCGACAGCTGCAATATATCTTACAATTTTCAACTGATATTCGTCACATCAGTGGCCAAGACAATATTGTTGCCGATGATCTGTTCAGAATTTATGAAATAGCAATAACAGACTATGATGAAATCGCCAAGAGCCATCTGCAAGATCAAGAATTACAACAACTCTGAACTGGGAACAACTGCTTAAACTTCAAGTCATATCAACTTCCATCAGGAAAAACAATGTGGTGTGACACTTCAACTGTAAATATCAGACCTTACATTCCTCAAGCTTTTCGTCATCAAATATTTCTCCTTTTTCATAGTTTAGCTCATCCTGGAATAAAGACTACAGTGAAACTGTTCACCAGTAAAGTTATCTGGTCTGACATAAAAAAGACATGTGCAACAATGGACTAAATCCTGTGTTAACTGCCAGAAAACCAAAATTACTCACCATACAAAATCACCACTAGAAAAATTTGAAGAACCAGATGAAGGTTTCAGTCTTGTACACATTGATATCATAGGACCTCTGCCTCCATCTAATGGCATGACATATTGCTTGACTTGTATTGATCGTTTCACGTCCTGGATGGAAGTCATACCACTTGAGGATATCACTGTTGAAAAAGTAGCAAAAGCCTTCTACCAACACTGGATTCCTAGATTTCGCGTTCCATCACAAGTAATCACAGATCAAGGAACACAGTTCAGATCACAACTGTTTAATAATTTGGACATCATTTGTGGAAAGAAAATTCAACATCAATTGAATGGCAAAGTTGAGAAATTACACAGAACTCTGAAATCTGCAATCAAGGCTCACAACACTTCCGACTGGACAAATACTCTACCTACTATTCTACTAGGATTGCGAACTGCAGTACAAGAGACATCAATCTATTCTATTGCAGAGATGGTACATGGGAAAACTATCAAACTTCCTGGTGAATTTTTTGAAGAGCCAACTACAAAGATTGGCCCTGATTCATTTACATCTGATTTGCAAAAGCAAATGTTACAACTGAAACCTAACAAACTTACGTATGATACAGCACAATCAGTATTTGTACCAAAATACCTGAAGACTTGTTCACATGTGTTCTTAAGATGTGACAGGATTAAAAAACCATTAGAACCTACATATGATGGTCCTTTTCCTGAAATAACAAGGCATGAAAAATATTTCACTATTTTGAAGAAGTGCAAAATCATAAATGTGCCAGTGGACACACTTAAACCAGCCTATCTCTTGCAGGAAGAAAGGGAATTAGAAAATGTTCTTCCAAACTTTGGGAACGACACTCAATTACAGAAGTCCACAGAGGAACCACCTCCAGCTGTCAGAGAATCAAAGTCAGGAAGACCTATAAGAGTTCCAGCTCGACTCTTAGACTGAGTTATTTCTGTGAAAAATAAATGAAGTCACATTAGAAATTGTAAATAGAGATTTTTAATTGTATTATATCTTTATCACGTTTATACCATTTCCACTTGTGTTTTTGTAACATATCTTTTGTTATTCCAATATGATATTGTTTGTTTTGAATTAATGTAATGTCAGGCTTCGCCACACTGTATTACTTCATAAATTTGTTACTGGTAGGGGAGTAGTGTACAGGACAGTGATATAACTGTGTAAATAACTTTGTTGCAAATATTAACATCATATCTCTGAGTTCTGTGTGTTCAGTTGTTTTGTAAATAACAAAAAGAGTGTTCGTAAAAAGCCAAATAAAAATTGTAATAAATATTCTCCAGCGGATATTTCATAATTTTAGTATATATATCCATCACATTAGTAATAAACACCAAATTTTACAGACATAATTGTAGGCCGTCAGAGACCAGAACCCCCTTTTTCAATTTTTTTGGGCAAAAAGTACGTTAGTAATAGCAAAAGAAGCCATTTGTAATGTAATTTTCATTGCAAGTAAACCGTTCATCTGATGCGAAAATTGAATAAACGAATTTTTAGAGGAGGAAAGTCTATAACTTTGTTCCCTGATGTTTTTATCATATCTCATATCGTTTGAGAGATATTTACAAAAATAATAGAGATTTGACACCCTCAATTGAATTAACGAAAAGCAGCCGTTCGGAAATGTCACGTGACATTCCTCGCCCAGAACTCTCTCTGACATACACCACCTTGTGTTGCATATTTGGTGATATTCTTATTGTAACTTACACGTTGTCATTTCAGAGCAATGTGACTTTGTTACACTGTTCTGCGCTATAATAAAGACCAAATATTCTACTTCAAACCGCGATTACGTTTTCTATTACAGGTAAAATTGAAACTCGACCGCTGTTTTTTTGTCTGTTAACTAGCCGTGTTTGTGAAGTTAACAATTGACTGCTTGCTCACAAAATCTAATTACCACGACATTCACACAACGGCAGAAGTATACAGTTCCATTAAGCAAAACTCTGATGCTATAAGTAAAGCAACAGATCTACCATTACTGTAGTCTTTCGAGGAAACTACACACAATTAAATAATGATCCACAGTCATGTTTTCGCCATTTATTTTACAATTAAGTTTAGGGATTCCTTGCTTTTCCCAATAAGTAATCCATCATCTACATACAAAGCTAAGAAAAAAGGTTATTTTCAATTTGTCCAGTGAAAACACATTTATCTGCATCACTCACTTTGAAACTGAACTTCTTCAAGAAGTCACAAAAGCTTTTATTCCAACAGCAGGAAGCTTGCTTTAGGCCGAAAATTGACCTTTTAAGGTTGCACACATATTCGTTATCATTCAACAAGACACCCTGCAGTACAGACATATAAATTTCCTCGTTTAGTTTCCCATACAAAAATGCTGTTTTCACATTGAACTGCAACATTTCAAAATCATTCTCGGTCGAAACAGCGAGTAAAGTGTGTAGTGTATCGTATCTCACCACTGACGAAAATTTCTCATTATAATCAAATCAGGGCCGCTGAGTAAAGCCTCAAGCAACAAGTCGAGCTTTATATCTCGGACCATTTCCGGTTTTTAATCTTTGAATTTTTTAAAACCCACTTTGAGTCTATTGTCCTTTGGTTCTCTTTAGGCACGACAACCGAAGTTTCATTCGCTTGATATGCTTCGAGTTCTTCTTCAATTGCTCGTTTCCATTTATCCTTGTCTGGACCCGAGATTGCCTCTTCAAAAGTGTTCGGTTCAATAGAGTCTACATAATTTGCATCATATCTGGCTGGGAGTCGAATTTGGCTTCTTTCATGTAGTTTGTAAGAGTGTTGCCAATCTTCGAGTGATTGCTCAGAATCTCGATCATCTTCTACTTTTACTTTTCCGTTGTCTTCAGCTGGTGATTCAGCATAATTTTCTCCTTACTTGTCTTCTGAAACTTCGGTGTTGAACTCCATAACAGGAAACACATGACATAAATCGGCTTAATTCTGTTCAGAAACAGCTTTATGGGTGTTCAAGTTTCCCTAATTAAAATTCACATCGTGAGATTCAATAATTTTCCTGTTTTATGGATCGAAAAGTCTGTAGTTGCAAGATTCTCCCTGATATCCGACCATGATCATTTTCTTGGCCTTTGGATCTAACTTCTTACGAAACAATCTAGGAACGTGAATAAACGCCTCTGCTCCGAAAGTTCTCATGTGCGAAATTTCAGGTTTTCTTCCTATCCACAATTCGTATGATGTCGCGTTTCTTCTCTTTCTAATTGTAGTTCGATTCAATACATAAACAGAGGTATTAACTGCTTCCGCCCACAGTGTTTTCGGAACATCAGCACCAATAAGCATCGACCTTGCGGACTCTACAATAGTTCTGTTTTCACGTTCTACCTTCCCGTTTTGTTGAGGGGAATATGGTGCCGTCGTTTCGAGTGTTATTCCACGTTAGATAAGACAGTTTTTCACATTCTTGTTCAAATATTCAGTCCCTCGATCGATCCATAGTTTTGGACAGTCTGTTCGAAATAAACTTCTGGAATCTCTTAAAACAATCAAAAACATCAGATTTATTCCTCAAGAAATAGACATGACGAAAACCAGATGCGTCATCAATGAACGTTACAAAATACTTGGCACCACCAAGTGACTCGACCTGCAATGGTTCACATACATCACTGTGCATAAAATCACCGATTTCCGACTTCCAAGCTTCAGTTTTGTTTTTGAATGGCATAAGGTGAGACTTTCCATACTGACATACTTTACAAAAGAATGACGACACATCACAGGCGCTTATTCCCTTAAAAAGACACCTTTTTATCAAACTTGCAATCAATTTGACATTTGTGTGACCCATTCTTTCGTGCCAGACTCTGAGATTGTTCGTGGTCGATGCATTCACGTGACATTGCATGTTCGATATAAAAAACAGTCGACAAATCACGTTTTCTTGTTTTACTCCTTGAGCAACAAGACAACCATTGCGAGAAATGTTTACAAACTTTTTGTATTGGTGTGGTGTGGTGTCTGTTCTATCGGACGTCCGAAAGAACAGACACCACACCTGCTTCGTAGCCAAATTGCATTTGCAAATGATAGGTAAAGGAAGGATAGGAAAGAAAGGATTGACAGTGGCCACATTTGGCCTTGAAATTAAGCAATGGTGACATGTGAAAATGTGAGCCAGGCCGGGAATCGAACCTGGGTCTCCCACTGCGGGCCAGCGGTCACCTTAACCACTTGGCCACCTGTGCTCGCCTGCCGTCCGTCTCAAATACCCACATATTGCACGCTATTGTTGTAGGGTCCCTATCGTCCATGCCCTCTTACACTCGCCATTACGGATTCCCATGCGAGGTCGGATGTATTACTGCATCTGTGGTGAATTAGGTGAAGCAAATGTCGTCGGCGCATATGTATACTTATTGTATTGGCGTCGTCTGTTTTTACCATGTTAGACACTTTCTTTGACGAGTAACAATTTTCTGTGGAGTCTTATGATTCACACGGTATTTCACTTCACTTATCTTCACGAATAAACTTTTGATTGTAACTGCTTATGGTTAACTAACGATTTTTTCTTGAAAATTCTTGCCACTTCTATATGTCAGACGTATCACCAATTGTTGGGATTGGTTTATTGCTTGTGTCGTTTTATTGCCACATCTGTGAGGTTTTTCCTTCAGCTGCAACTATAGTGGCTGACTTGGTACATTACATGATGTAGGTACTGCATTCCATCAAGTTTCCTATATTCCACACTGATTTGACTGGAATAGTATGAACAAACATTAACGTTCCTGTATATTAAAACGTCTGCCTTCTGTTAAAGTTGAACTCTTCTAATGTTCACTAGCCATTTTATTGTTAAAAGAAAATGAAATTCTTCAGTAAGTAGCTGAAAGTTAAAAGAGAATTGTAAATACACTCTCATGCAATGTAGGTACCGTTTCATACCTTGCCAGTGGTCTTAGGAAGCCTAAATGTGGGGTTATTTTGTAGTTATTGCCAGTTTTATGGCACGTAAATACGTCTCATAATGTAAAGAGTATTTTAAACTCGAAATAAACGATACTATTTTACTCAGAGTCATCCCATACCATATTCAGAAATGTAGCTTGTCGGCTGAGTGAAGCACTATTATTGCAATTAAGTTTAGTTTATTATCATCCATTGCATCATATACATGATATTGGAATTGTCATTTACAAATTATATAATTACATACAAATTAACAGTTTACATTATATTAAAAAATTAGACAATTAGCTACTGCATTAGTCAGATATTAGTCTTTGATACTTTCACTTAGAGATACTTATACAAACAAGGTAGTTAACTTTTCCATAAAATCTCGGACGAACTGCCGGATGTCCGTAACTTCTTGCCACGATATTTCGGCGCAAAGTCTTCTGGCCATCTTCAGGTGAGTACCGCCGAAGTACTGGCGAAGACGCACTGAGCTGTGCTATTTATGCCCAATTCAGCCGACATTGCGCATGAGCATACCTAGCGTGCACGTTCACTACAGCTATGTACGCTGCTCCGAGCGCCCTCCGTGGTGGAGGCTTGTCACTTCGATATCAGATCGATTCTCATCGTCATTCAGTTGCAGGCAACTAGGCCGACTACAAAGTTTTTCAATGATAGGATTCCATGCAGCATTTATTGGGTTCTGGGTTGGGTTCCGTCAAAGACGATCTGGAGCTGCGTAAACCAGGTGTTTACAGGATTCCGTGCGAGTGCAGCAAGTCATATATAGGGCAGACAACGCGCACTGTGCAGGACCGCATCGTGGAACATCAGCGTCATACTCGGCTACTCCAACCCACCAAATCCGCAATCGCTGAACATTGTATTTCCACAGGTCATTCAATGAAATACAATGAAACGAAAATTGTGGCCCACACATCAAACTTCTGGAGCTCAATTATTAATGAAGCTGTGGAAATAAGATTGTCTGACAGTGAGACTCTTATCAATCGAGACAGCGGTTTTCAAATACGTGCAGATTCTTACTGATGCATGTATTGTAGTTGTGAAAATCTGAATTTAGATGAAAACTGGTCAACTGTGTTCTGATATGCATTACACTTTTATATATGTACAGAGAGGGTACAGTAAGTATTCCTATCTGGGAGAATAAAGGTCTGCATTGTGTTTGAGGAGGACTGTGTGTCATGATTCGAATTGTCCTTTTCTGCATTTTAAAGATGTCAGTCAAGTGACACTTTGTTTCTCCCTAAAACATTATTCCATGAGATGCAATGGACTGAAAATAAGTAAAATACACTGATCTTGTACATTCTCTGCTACAAACTCTGGATGTTATTCTCAGTGCAAAACATGGAGAATTGAGTTTATGTGAAAAGTATGTCACAGTTCCAGTTCTTATCTATACGGATACCCAAGAATTTTGTTGTCTGTGTTTTCTGTAGCTCCTGGTCACCCAAATATAAATGGAGGTCTTCTTTTTCATTGGCCTTACTGTACTTAATGTAATTTGTTTTATGTGAATTGAGTGTTAATTTGTTTGCCTGGAACCATTTCTGAACACAATTAAGAACATTCCCAGTTGTAGTGGATAAGGATTTGCTGTCATCACTTATAATTATACTTGTGTCATCTGCAAATAACATGTTAGATGAGCTGTTTGAACTTTTAATATCATTTATATAAATCAAGAAAAGTAGGGGGCCAAGAATACTACCTTGTGGGATGCCTGCTTCCACTTTCTTGCCATCCGATACAAATTTTATTTTTTGCTTATTATGGGAAGATATGATTTCTACAACTTGGGTTCTGTCTTGGAGGTATGACTCAAATAACGTCCTTCCAATTCCTCTAACACCTAATGCCTCTAATTTTACAAGGAGAGTTTCATGGTTTACTGTAGCAAAGGCTTTTCAGAGATCAAGATTGATTCCAATTACAATCTTTTTAAGGCCAATTCACACTGTCCGTCACGTCACGTCACGTCACCGTCCGTCAGAACATTCCGCAATGTATTTCTAATGGCAGCATTCACACTGTCCGTCACCGGACCGTCACGTCACGTCAACGTCCGTCAAGCTTTCTCGGTAAGAATGTTTTGACGGAACGGCCGTCTGCTAACATCGGAAGTTAACCTATTTTCGTCACGCGAATTACATGTTGCAGTCGACGATTCCACTGTTTATATGCAAATGTGTTTTATTCATCTTTGTGTTGTTGTTGTAACATGTTTAAGGATAAATCTCAAATGTTTCATGACGACTTAAATATTTTTGACAATTGAGTGTCCCCCTAAAATCGAGGTCGGATATCTGAAACCAAAAAAAGGATTATGTTACGTAACATTGTAACAGAAATGACGGAAGCAAACTGTTTATTTGAATAATATTGTAATTTGATTACGCATTTTTCATTAAATAACACTTTAAATGAAAATGTCAGTTCTAATGAAAGACAAAAATTCAGTTGTTTACGACGGTATTAACAATGTCAGCGAGCAAATCGTAATGGTTAAAGTATACAGGCGCTATTTATGCTCTTACAAGTATGGTTTGATATCTTCATATGTTTATTTTTTCACTTGAAAATAGATGTCGATGTTTTGAAATGTCGTTTCAGTTTCCAGTAAGTTGGCCAAAAACATACGCTGTAAAGTTTTCTTTGTCCGTTAATAACATTTAGTTTTGTTGTTCCTTCAATTCTAGTACTAAACTATGACTTTCTGCATAACAGATCGCCACTCATAACCTCACTTTCAACATCGCGTATTGAGATGGACGAATTGACGTGACGGACACGGACGGACAGTGTGAATACAACTTGACGTGACGGTTCCGTGACGTGACGTAGACGTGACGGACAGTGTGAATTGGCCTTTATTTTCTAAATTTCTGGGTGTGGCTCCGTAGCACGGTGGTCGAGTGCCAGACTACAAATCCAAAGGTCGCGGGTTCGATCCCCGATAGGTCCTAAGATTTTTATCTGTCACTTTCCACTTCTTTCACCTCTGGTAGTGTTGCTGATGTGAAAAATACCGAGTAGCACCGTGGTTCGGAACCCACGTAAAACTGTAGGTCCCCCTATAACTGGCTGGGTAAGTCAGTTCCAAGGTCGGAGGAAGGCAACGGCATACCACCTCCAAACAGGACCATGCCTAGTAAAGCACTGTGGTGTTCAAGCCAATCTTCGGATTGTTGATGGTTTTTCCTTAGCTGTTTCAGTGCTGTGCCCTATATGGAAACCATGTTGGTAACAATTTAAAAGATCAAAGGTGTCCAAGTAGCTTAAGAGCCTGATTTTTATAAGTTTTCCAAAGATTTTTGAAAAAAATTGAAGTAAGGATATGGGTCTGTAGTTTTCTGTTTTACAAGCATCCCCATTTTTGAAAAGTGGTTTACCTTTAGAAATTTTCAGTCTGTGATACTGTAAAAGATGTCCTGTTGGAGGTCGTCAAAAATGTCAAAAATCATAATGTGTAATGATAGCTGTAGTAATAATAATTTCGTTATTGAATGTTGCAGCAAATCACAACTGATGGGTTACAACAACACTTTCGCAGTGAAAGTTAAAATTTTGAATAAATAAAAAAATTGATAATAATTAACTTGAAAAAGTCACTGTGGTAATTAATTAAGCTTGGCCCTATCTGACTTAGCATAGACTACAGCCTCCAACTAGCACCTCTTACGATTCAAGAACAGCACAACTTCACTAATAAATATGTCAGAATTCATGTAGTGGTGATGGCGTGTTCGTCTTATAATCAAAATCGTAATAGCTGATAGACTCTGACTGCAATGATAATAGCTCAGTACTGTGAAACTCCGTGGTGAAATGAGCTTCACAAATACTACAGTCAAAGTTCCCAATAATTTTGATAATATTTTTTAAAGCATTCAAGTTCCTTATAAAACTTTACGTGAACTATTTTTTTTTTATTACTTGTTTCCAGGTCCTGGGTAGCATACGCATGTAACTGGCTGAGCAGAGTCTGGCATTTAACGTATTTCATAAAAATTACTTTCGTCAAGTCTGGTTAATCAACTATAATACTTTGACTACTGTTGGCCTGGTTACTTTTTACATAAATGAAACCAACTTTACTTTACGTGCAATCTCTCTTGCAAGTTAAAAGCTTTGGCATAATAATTGATTGCAAAACTTAGAACAGCACTGCACATTAATTACTGGTCTCTGTGGATGTAACACGTTTAGCAATTCTTTAACTCGTCTAGCAATTTCTTTAAAACTGATCGTAATTACTTTGAAAAATGATTGAACTTGTTAGTCAATGTACAGGCTTGCATAATCAACATAATCCAATAATTGTGATAATGGGGTGACTAAAACTACTTACAAAATTAAGACTGGTTTCAAAATAAGTCATAAGTGATTGGGTTGACACTACATTTACATGCATACAAAATAAAATGTTACAAAAGTACTGATCTGTTTTCGTCGTCTTCGTTGTGAAGTCCATACAAGACAGATATGATTACAGTAGGTACTCTTACTGCTAGTTCAAAAATATTTTTATCGACAACTCTTTGTTCAGCTTGTGTGGCTGAAATCTTCATGCATTGATATCACCTCGATACACCTTCTAATCTCCGTAAATACAGCAACGATCACTCTTGGTGACTATAGACTTGATAACCAAACAATTACCTTTCTTGCACACATGAAAAAACATTACACTGATCACTTTCGAGTATAAATAAACTTGTTTCGCACTTCCATCAATACATTAAACAGTACGCCCCTCAGGTTTTAAGGCTATTGATTACTTTTAGCATTTCTTGTTCATTTGTGGGATCCAATTTCATACAGTTACTGACTACTGTGATACCGTTATTTTCTCCTGTTTACTGAATTTTTCGTTTAGTTTTGCAGGTACACTTAGAAAGTAGTTATTAATGTAGTTAGGCATATCTTTCTTCTTTATTTTAATGTTATTATTTGTCTTAAGCACAATAGCCTGTTCTCTACAACTTTTTCCTGTTTCCCTTTTGACAATTTATCATGTAGTTTTTGGTTTATTATCTGCCTTCTTTATTAATCTGTCATTACTAAGTACTTTTGCTAGACTGATCACCCTTCTATATATTTTTTTGTAGTTGCTTACATATTCCTTGAAATTTGGGTCAGTACATGTTTTTAATTCAGAAGTAAGTCTTCTAAAGGTCTTGGATGATTTCTTAATACTGGGTGTGATCCACGAATTTGAGTCTTTATGGGCAGATGTAATAATTTTCACTAGTCTTTTTGGGAAACGCATTTCAAAGTTTGACATGAAAAGAGACGAAAAAACATTATAAGCCATATCTGTATTTGTCTGAGACACTACATCTACCCAAGACTGATTTGCCATTGCGATACCAAACTGTCTGCAGCTTTCTGTGGAGAAAATTCTTTTATACATATGATGTACAATGTTGGTGTTTGTTGGAAGTGATTGAACTTTAATAATAAGAGCATTGTGATCAGATGTTCCTAGGTTAATATTCACAGCTTCTGTATATCTAAAGTATCTATATTTGAAAGTATATTATCTATGAGACTTTTTGAGGTTTTTGTTACTCTTGTAGGACTGTTTATTTGTGAGTGGAAGTTAAAACTGTGTAGAATATTTAGGAATTGGTTTTTAATCGGACTTTCTGTCAACATATTGATATTAAAATCTCCACAAACAATTTCTAATACTTTCGTATTGTGTAAGATACTCAGCAGTGTCTCAGTTTCGTTGATAAAGTTTCAAGATCCCCATCTGGTGATCTGTATACTGACACGATTACAATTTTCCTATTTTGTATATTGAGTTGGACTGCTGTGACCTCAATTTTTTTTCTACACTCAGGGAGTCTACATCAGGCCTGTTTTAAGTGTAACACCTGATTTTACATAAATGCATACACCTCCATTTTTAACTACATTTCTACAAAAAAAAAAAAAAAAAAAAAAAAAAAAAAAAAAAAAAAAAAAAAAAAAAAAAGACTAACAAGATTATATGGGAAGTATACTAGTTCTTTCAAGTTCATACGTTTTACACCAATGCTCCTGAATACAAATACAGTCAGCAGAACATCGTTGGCGTCAACTTCAAGTTCTGGAATTTTATTTTTGAGGCACTGTATATTAAGACTAAATACCTTTAAGTTATTTTAAGAAGGGTTCGTACTGGTAATTTTCCCTACTGAGGCTTCTTCCTGCTGAGGCTGGGCTCCGAAAATCCTTTTGGGATACAGGCTTCCTGCAACTTGCATTTCTTCTTTCTGGATGTTGTATAGATCTTGTTTCTGAATTTTCTGTTTCAGCTGATGACTCGTTGGCTGTTGGAATATCACATTTTTTTCTTGTTAATGCTCTAGATTTGCGGAATGTAGTTGCTTCTAAGACAAGGGATGATGTTTTTGGAAGCTTCTACCCTTGATGGCCCCTTTAGGTTACTTGGCAGTTACAAATCTTTCAAGTGTTCAGGCAGTGTAACTGTTCTTCTAGTTGGCACTCTACTGGCGGATTCTCTTGAACTGGGATTAGATTACATTAGATTAGTTATTCATTCCGTAGATTCATGTTGAGGGGATCCTCGTGGCTGTGGAACATGTCAAGAAACAAAATTTACAAGTTGAATAATAGCTAATACTAATAATATAAATACAAATACATACACTTATAATATAAATACAGATACACAAATTTTTAAGGTTTTTTTCTGATAATATAATAATACTGATACAGTATGAGTGCATGCATCATTTGGTAAAATTTAGAAATTCACTAATGGAGTAAAATGAGTTGGCCACTAGAAAGTCTTTTAGGTTCCTCTTAAATTGATCTTTATTTGTACCTAAATTTTTTATACTTGATGGTAAATTATTGAAAATGTGTGTTCCTGAGTAGTGGAACCCTTTTTGAACTAAAGTAAATGCTTTTAAGTCCTTGTGTAGATCATTTTTATTCCTAGTATTGTATATATGAACTGAGCTGTTTGTTGGGAAAAGGGATATATTATTTATGACAAATTTCATTAAGGAATAAATATACTGAGATGCAGTAGTAAATATACCTAGTTCTTTGAAGAGGCTTCTACAAGATGTCCATGAATTACTCCACAAAGAATACTATTACACGTTTTTGGACTCTGAGGACTTTTGACTGACTTGAAGAGTTACCCCAAAATATTATACCATATGACATTAGGGAATGAAAGTAAGCAAAGTATGCAAGCTTTGTTATTTTTATGTCTCCTATGTCTGATAACACTTGTATTGAAAATACAGATTTGTTGAGTCGTTTCTGCAGGTCTGTGATGTGCTCCTCCAAACTAAATTTATTATCAAGCTGTAATCCCAGGAATTTAATACTGTCAACCTCTTCTATCTGCTCTTCTTCATGCTTAATGCATATGCTGTCAGGAAATCTCTTACATGTTCTGAACTGCAAGTTGTGCGTCTTTTCAAAGTTTAATGACAATGAGTTGGCTTTAAACCATTTATTAATGTTCATGAAAATATCATTAGCAGACCTTTCTATCACTATGTTTGACATACTTTTTATTGCAATACTTGTATCATCTGCAAACAAAACGAACTCTGCTTCTGGTAGTGTAACTGGTGAGAGATCATTAATGTACACAAGAAAAAGCAATGGCCCTAAGATGGATCCTTGTGGGACACCACATGTAATTTCTTCCCAATCCGATGATGGCTGTTGGCTTAATTCACTAGTCACTTGCACTGACACCCTTTGTTTCCTGTTAGTGAGGTACGACTTGAACCATTTTGCAGCATTTCCCGTGACGCCATAGAATTCTAATTTACTTAAAAGGATGTTATGGTTCACACAATCAAATGCCTTTGACAAATCACAGGAAATACCTGCTGCTTGCAATTTATTATCTAATGAATTAAGTACATTCTCAGTGTAAGTGAAAATCGCCTTCTCGATATCGGAACCTTTCAGAAATCCAAACTGTGTTGTAGACAATATGCCATTTGTGGTTAAGTGGTTGAGAAGCTGCTTGTACATTACCTTTTCTATAATTTTTGAGAATGCTGGCAAAAGTGAAATGGGTCTGTAGTTTGATTGTATCTCTTTATCCCCCTTCTTGAAGAGAGGTTTAATATCTGCATATTTTAGCCAATCAGGAAATGTTCCCATTATAATAGACTGGTTACACAAGAACATGCTTTAATTAACTTTGTTGATATTTCATCATAACCACTGGAATTCTTTGTTTTTAAAGATTTCATTATGGAAGTTATTTGTTGTGGGGAAGTGACTGACACATTCATATGTGTGAAGTTATTTGTAAATGCTAGTTTCAAATATTCAAGGGCATTATTTACTGACCCAGACAATCCCATACTATCAGTAACGGATTTAAAGTACTTGTTAAATAGGTTTGCCACACTAAGCCCATCAGTTACTAATGTCTCCACTACTCTTAATCCTACCTGCTCTTGTTCCTTTCTGGTTCTACCAGTCTCCTCTTTCACTATATCCCATATTGTTTTTATTTGGTTTCCTGATGTTGCTATCTTCTTTTCATAGTGCATTTGTTTAGATACCTGAATAACTTTTTTTAATATTTTACAGTATTCCTTATATTTAGTTAAATCATCATAATTGCAACTACTCTTGTCTAATAGATACATTTTCCTTTTTGTCTTACATGAAATCTTTATTCCTTGTGTAATCCAAGGTTTTATTATAGACTTCTGTTTAATTCTGTTACCACCGCTGGAGGTCGTACTGATACTAACTCTGAAGCAGACAGGTCCTCCCTTGATGCTGTTGGTAATGGTGCTCCCATGATTTGTTTTGGTGGATGTAGAATTGGGGTACTCATAATTCTTTTTCCTTTTTTGTTCATGTGGAGACCGTGTCTAGTAAAGTGTTCCCTGCTCCCACTGCTAATTTCTATAAACGTCGCATTTTCGAAACATCTACAGATTTTGTTAAAAATTCTGATTGCTGTAGTAATTCCTGTGTTCACATATGAATTCTCCATCAGATCATATCTTCGAGAGATACTGACAACGTAGAAATGTACAGTACTTGAGGTATTTTTTTGATTGTCTCTCTCAATGTTTTCGTTGCACTCGATGTTTCAGAGCGGTACACACCATTTGCGCTTCCGATTACGAAGCAGCTATTTCCGGGCGCTAAAATGTTTTCGCAGCTTTTTAGAATTTCACGTAGTGGCGCGCCTGGCGTGATAATACCTGTTACATTCACGTCTGGATGGTTGTTTCTCATAATTCCTGCAAGTCCTCTTGCATGGCTGTCAGCAAAAATGTATGTCTGATGCGAGTGTCTCCGTCTATACATTATATCGCTGTTTAGAGTTTTTGTTTTGTTTTTGAGAATTAACTTTGACTGTTTCTGCATAACTATCTAGGTTTCGTTGTTTGTTAATATTCACATTGTCTTTTCCTACCTTTAGTTTCCTTATACACTTTCGTGTGACTGGACTGTTCGTCATTTTTATTCATGGTCGCACTGTTTACATTTTCCAGAACATTTACGAAATTGTTGGCATATGTGATACTACACACGATTTCCGTAAATAGCATGCAGCATTTTCTAGTCTTTTCATGTAGTTACTGATCGCGTCCATATCTCTTTGAAGTTCCTCTAGCACATTTACTTCAGAACCAGCAAAGCACATTTCAATCGCGTTTTCACGGCCGTTACACTTCAAGATACAGTCACATTGAATTCTTACATCTTCCTTAGAGAAACAATATGAATGGCACCATTTATGCTTAAATATGTAAATCCTTACACCATTTAGCACAATTTCGTCACATATATTACACTTGATTAATAAAAAAGTATAGCGATTTAATACTACACGTATACTCGTTGCCATTTTCAAACAATGTATTTAAAAAATCAATGGGTGTGTCGTGACTGTGTATGGACTGTTGTTGGAACACTTTCGATTACATTCCCAAAAATAAATTAACCTCAGAATTAATTTATTTACTTTCGTAAGCTCGTTTGGTCTTCGAGTCATCGTTATCAGAAATGACGTCGATCCATCGTTTGTCAATTGTTTCATTTTGATACCTGCTAATTGTGGTCCGAAAACAATTCTGAGGGACCTTATCTCAAGGAGTGTTCAAATCTTGACATTTCGAAATGTTCACATTCCTTTCCAAATAAATAGAAACATGTGTAGTATGTAACACTCCTTATTCGTTCGACTTCTGTATAATCCTGTTGTACAAAGACATTTAAATCATGCTGTCTTGATGCAGGTAGTTGCTTTTTAGAAGTTAGATTATAATAATTTTGACACTAAAAGTTACTACTGCAGTAAATAATCGCAAATAAAATTCGATACCCACACGTGGCAAAGCACTGTCAGCCCATCAGTTGCAGGATACGTCAACATAAGTAGTAGGTTGTTAAGTATGAAATTCGAGTATTGTATAAACGATTTCATTTACGAAACGTCGTGGATTGATAGTGTTCAAAGAGAGAGCATATTCGATTCAAAATTACAAAATGGTTGGAAAGCTGCCATGGAACATGGTGCATTTAAATATAAACTAAATATACAACAGTCTAAAATTCTGGAGGGACAATTTTCTTTTTTGGCACAGGTGAGAAACCATAAAAAACGAATAACAAATACTACAGGCCATATTAGTAACTAATTTGTCATGTTTGAAAAAAATGTCGTTAGCTAAATACAGACCGCGCCCTTAAAAGGAGGACCCCCGAGGAAATAACAAGTCTGACGCAGCCCTTTGACCATAATAAATTTAACTTCACGAAAATAGAAGAGAACGAAATTCTTTTTGAACTTAAAAGAAAATGTGACACGTCAACGAATGGTCATTTTGTGATAATTAATGAGAGTCCTCTTGAGTTTGGACATTGTCTGCTTACACCCTCACTATTGAGCTGCTTACCACAAGTTGCTACGCAGGATAGTCTTCAGTTGGCAGTTGAAGTTGTTCTTCTTAGTGCAAATCCGTAAGTATCACCTTACTGGGTCACTATTGTTTCATAAAATAAGTACTATGACCCCTCTGCCTAGGAGCTGAACGTATGCTTCATTACAGCTTGCTGTATACCGAAATGATATTAGCCCTATTTGTATCTGGTAGAAAACGATAAAGACTTTTTCATTGTTAATTTCAGTGTTTTATTTAAATGCGTATGTTTTTAATGCAGTGTGTGTGCCTTTTAATGGAATCCATGCCAATTTCCTTTGTTTTATAGTTACATGGCCACTTAGTCCGTCTCCCTATGCATGTAGATGGCAGCATTCAGTGTTGTTTATGGTTGTCTTGCACACATTACATTTTGAAGCATTTCATTCTATGTATGCATACATACTCAGGATCTAGATCAGGGGTCATTTTAATATAGATTTCCTAGTAGAAGGTAGTACTGGCCAGGTAGCTACTGATATGGAGTGCACCCCATAGGATCCTCTGACCACAATGCTCTAATTATACAGATAATATGCCGGTGAGCAAGCACTGCCAAAAATGTGTGTAACTTAAAGTAGAAACTACTGTGACAGCGCTGCCATTCACATCTTTTTGACCCACACGAAGACAGAAAACTGGCAGGATCTGTACAAGTCCAACTGTAGTGGCAAATTTGAAGCTTTTCTAAATATGTTTATATTAATTCAACTATCGTACCACTTACACTTAGAAACAAAACGAATTTCTACTAAGATGGGATCTTCCAAGTGGATAACCACAGATATCATCACACCCCACCAGCCAGAGAGAGAGAGAGAGAGAGAGAGAGAGAGAACTTCAGCAAAACAGAATAAGGCAATAATGAAGAATTTAAGATACATACTTCACTACCTATGGTTATGTAACCAGAAAACTTCAAACAATTGTGTGCTCAAATCATCAGCAAGAGAAACTAACTGCATGTGGAAAATTGTTAAAACAAACAATGGTAGGAATAAGCAGCTAGCAGGTAAAATTTACTTAAAAGTAAATGGAAGTAATTCTTAAATAAAAAAGAAATAACTGATGAATTCAACTCCTATTTCATAACACTGCTGAAAGTGTGTACCATGTATACACGGGTTCTTCGTGGCTGCCTCCCTTTCTTTATTCATAATTTTTTAAACGATTGAATGTTCAGAGTACAAGTGGGCTCTGTTGTGTCTGGCACCTTTTGATAGGAGAATGGGATGCCCCAGCGATCCGTTTTGAGTGTAGCACTTGTCGCCATTGCAGTCAACCCCATTATGGATAGCTTTCCATCTGATGTTTCAGGCTCCCTATTTGTGGACAACTTTACAATCTATTGCGGCACTTGGAGACTGTGTCTCCTGAGTATCGTCTTTAGCATTGCTTTGACAGTCTTTATTCCTGGAGTGATGCAAATGGCTTCCATTTCTCCCATGAGAATATAGTTTGCATCAACTTCTGGAGATACGAATAGTTTCTTTCACCATCTCTACATCTTGGCCCCATTGCCCTCCCGTTTGTGGAGACAATGAAATTCTTAGGGCTAATGTTGGATAGGAAATTTAGCTGGTCTCCACATGTCTTCTCTGGCTGCCCACTGTACTCGTTCCCTTAATGTTCTCCGTGTTCTTAGTGGTAAATCATGGGGCACAGACCGTACTGTCCTGCTTAACCTTTATTGGTCTATTGTCAGATCAAAGCTGGATTATGGGAGTTTTGTGTACTCTTCTGCATGGCCGTCCACTTTACGCTGTCTTCACTCGATTGACCATCGGGGTTTATGCCTGTTGAAAGCCTCTATGCCGAAGCTGCCGAATTACCTGTGTCCTTTTTGCACGACATATTGCTATGTTGGTACGCATACCATCTGCTGTCGATGCCCAACCACCCTTCTTATCCCTCATTCCTCAATGAGTCCTTCGATAGCCACTATGGGCTGTCCACAACTGACCTGCTGCCTCCCGGAGTCCGTTTTCGTCGCTTGCTTCAGATACTTGATCTTATCCTCCCTTCCACCTTTCAAATAGGCGAGAGCTCAGTGCCACTTTGGCTTCAGGCTCAAGTTCGCATTCACCTTGAACTCAGCTCACTCCCGAAGGAAAGTACTCCGGATGTTTGTTGAACTTTGTGCGCAGCTCGATAACTCCGTCTTTGTCTATAAAGATGGCTCCAAGACCAATGAAGGTGTTGGATGTGCCTTTGTTGTCGGGGATGACCGTTTTCAGTACAGCCTTCTTGACAAATGTTCAAATTTCACAGCTAAGCTTTTTGCCCTCTATCAGACTGTACTATATATCCGCCGACACCGCTATACTTCCTAAGTCATCTGCTCTGGCTCCCTCCGCACCATTCAGAGTCTTAAAGACCCCTGTTCTGTCCGTCCCGTTGTGCACCGCATCCACCACTCCCTTGAATTGTTAGCTGCCAATGGTTCTTGCATTCACCTCCTGTGGCTACCTGAACACGCAGGTGTGCCTGGTAACGAGGCTGCTGATGCTGCAGCCAAGGCTGCAGCACTCCTACCTCAGGCAGGTACTTTGTGTGTCCCATCGAATGGTATTCGAGGGGCTCTTTCCCGTCATATTTTATCGTCGTGTCATAATGTGTGCCCCTCACTTAACAACAATAAGCTTAGAGCCGTTAAACCACTCCCAGTGGCTTGGAGAACTCCCTCACACTGCTCATCAAACATTGCCGGTGCAGCCACCACCACTTATTAACTGGTGACCCCGCACTGTTGTGTTCCTTCAGGTACCCGCTGACGGTGAGCCATGTTTTATTGTCTTGTCCAATTTTAATCCTGTTCATATTGCACTAAATTTACCAAATTTCCTAGAAGAATTTTTAGCTGGTGATGCACAAGCTGTTGCTAGAGTCTTGGATTTTATAAACATGACCAATCTATTAAAGGACATTCAGTTTTCCCTTTTAATATATTTTACCCTCTGTTTTTAGCTATAATCAAATAGTCTCCTTATCCTTCGATATATCTCAGTCCTCATTCAGGCACTAATGACCTCAGTAGTTGTGCGCCCATTAAAAAAAACCCTCTCAAATGGCAGACATAAAAGGCATTTCCAGTGTAGAGAAACAGCTGAGAGAGATGAAAGCAAAACTAGTTACAGGTCTGAATGGAATCCTAATTCAGTTTCACAGTGAGTACTCTGCAGCATTTGTCCCTTACTTAGATCTTTGACACAGTGCAAAGTCAGAAGGGACAAAAACTGCAGGTGATTCCATTCATAATAAAGGTAAAAGCCCAATATTAACATTTCTTGGATGTAGCTAGCTAATTCCGCATAGAACGAGCCAAATGGTCATTTTTAGAAAATCAGGAAAGTATAGATTTAGGCATGTGAAAGCGTTAACAAAACATAAAATTTAATGAATTGAAGCACATTTTTATTTTATTCAAGATATTTAGTTATGAATTGTCACCTGAAAGAGTAAAACTGAATACACTCCATGAACATCAAGAAACTTTGTGATTGTGGCTGAACTGATTTGCTTTCTGTGAATGAGATGAGACAACAGTGAACAACTTGCCATGTAACAATAGGCTTCCTTGATATCCTACACTGAATAATTTATTTGGGTAAGCAATATACTAATAGGACAGTTTACAATTCACCGTAAAGATGTGACAACGAGCCATGACAGGCACATAAAAAACATACTCATATACAACACTTTCAGCTATCGGCCATGTCCTTCTTCAGAAATAGGAAACACTCACACAGTCTCACAACCGTCACCTCCGACTGCAGGAGTGCGGCAGCCGGAGATGATGGTTGTGTGATTGTTTTCTATTTCTGAAGAAGGCCATGGCCAATAACTGGAAGTGTATGCGTGTGCCTTTTTTATGTGCCTGTCACGGCTTGTCGTTACATCTTTGTCGTGAGTTGTAAACTTTCCTATTAGTATATTGTTAATTCCAACTTGGATTTTCCATTATTATTTGGACAAACTTTCTTTTGATTTTTTTTATATGTTTTTGAAAGTGACAAGGAATTCTGTAAAGATGATAAAGTTTGCTTCTTGTTTGGATAATTTCTTCACGATTTTTAATATTCTGGGAAACTGAGGTTAAGAGAATATATTAACTCCTGAACCTATTACTTTTTTTTGGATTTAAGTATATTTTAGCCAGAAATAGTGTTACGGATGTTGCAATATGCACACATTTTTAAAGATATTCCAGCATAAAGAACTAACAGTATATAAAATTTAAAACTCTATTCATGTGACCTCTTCAGCTTATGAGATTCAAAATAGATGCAGGTCAATTGAGCTTAAAAATAAATGTACAAGATTTTTATGGTCTTCCCTATTAATGAGCTCTTCATCAGAAAGAATGAGAAAGCTGCAGCATAAAATGAAGGAAGGTCAACTGAAACACGAGAAAGGGAGAAAAAGGAACAAAATGAGAAGAATGAAGTATAAAGAAGAACTGTTGATGAGTAAATGTGTCTACTAAAAAGAGAGAGAGAGAAATAAAACTAGGCAAAAGTTACACAAGGAAAGGAAACATGCAAATAAGGCAGAAATGGTATCATATGTGAGTTACAGCCTTACAAATATTCTCAAACATTAGTCAAGGCTGTTTGAAAGTTTTACTGTTTGTAGATACATCCTTTAGGAACAGTATTTTCATTTCTCCACATAATCCCCACCCCTCTCAACTGCCTCTTACACCATCTTGTCCGGAGAGTATGCAGTACGAGGTTTGCTGCTGCGAGGACAGTCCTCAATATTGCTGTGCCTGCTTATATCACGTAACCTGCTTGCCCACCAACTACCTGTACTGTGATCGACAGCAGCATTTCCGTACACCTTTTTCAACCTCTTTTGGATGTTTCCCACTGTCTCGTTTTCACAGCACAGGAATTCAATGACAGAACGTTGCTTCTGATGAACGTCAAGTGTAACAGCCATCTTGAAGACATACCGTGATGGCGCCACTCACGGGAACAGGTTGAACTAAGTTTGAAAACAAGTGGGAAGGATGTATCTACACACTGTAAAACTTTCAAACATGCAGAATGAAAAGTTTATTTAAAAAAAAAAAGTGCATTTCCTTTGGAGTGACCCTTGCACTTTAAGTTAACATTAAGGACAACACACACACACACACACACACACACACAAAAGCATGCTGAGGGAGGATTCGAACGTTTTGTAGGAACGGTTGCCCAGTCCATAGCATGAGGCCTTAGACCACGCAGCCATTCTACATGGCTGTAATTGAGGCAAAAAAGTCACTTCCAAACAGTGGAACAAAATGGAATGTTATTGTTAGGAAACTGTGGTAACGCGCGGTGCGTGTGTTTGAACGGTGCGCTACCCGTTACCGGGACTGGCTGCCGTGCAGCGCCGGCTGGACTACCACGCTGCACCCAGCCGGCCGCGCGGTGTTTTGAGAGAGGCACTGGGCCGGCCGTGAACTTCGCCTGAGCTGTATGCCTACTGTGCTCGCGGATGTGTTTGTGTCTCCAGACGATATTAGTATTAGTAGATTGGACGAGAGTGGGTGTGCACAGACGTATCTTGTGTTGGACTTCGATGGGACGGTTCGGGATCCTAGCGACACTTTTAGCTGGAATAATGTGCATAGGTATGTTATTAGTCATAACACAATTTGCGATGAAGGTGGTGTTTGAATTGTCGTGTGCTCCGTCGTGGACGATGGTAGAAAACGAAGGACTGGGTCTGGCGGACTTTCATCTACGCCCCTGGGGCCAAATCGTTACAGACTGTGGTCGAGTCCGTTCGGCAGTTAACTACGATCGTGTCGGGTCAGGCATACAATTTTGAGTCCCTAGTGCCGTGGTTGCCATCGGCAGCTCGACCGGTGATTGATTCCAGTTCTGTCTCTCCCACTACAGTGTTTCTGCCTCCCTTCTCTGGCTTTGACGATTGGGACTCTTATGAAAACAGGCTACGTCAACATTTCCTTCCGTTCGGGGTATCCGACCCGACGTTTTGTAAGGCTTTATTTCTTTCGTGGGGCTCACATCTATCAAATTTGGCATCAACTAGCCCCCCTGCAGGAACCGGCTGCTTTGTCTTTTGATGAGATGTGTCATTTGTTGTCGGCCCATTACCGCCCGCGTACGCACGTTATTGCGGCGTGGGTTGAATTTTACCGGTCGCATAAGAAACCCACTCAGTCCTATCGGGAGTGGGCCACAGAGCTGCACGGTCTTAGCCGTTGGTATATGTTCATTACTCCGACCCACAAGGAGTCATATGCGGACAATATGGTTCGGAAAGCAATTCTCCGCTCGCTCCAGATAGGGAAGTGCAACAACGCGCCCTACAGCTGGAAAATCCTACCTTGATGGATGTTTTAAACATTGCGCAGTCTTTTGAAGTCTCACGGGCTGCAGGGGACCAAATTGAGACTTGGGGTGACGACGTCTCTGCAGTTTTGCAGTCGGGCTCGGTACCTTTGGATTGTGCAGACGTCGCTTTCATAGAGGAGTGCCCCACTCGCAGCACACGTGGCCGTAAACAGGCCATGGCTTCGCAGTTGCCGTGGGCCCCGCTGCACACTTCCGCTCGCACGCAGGGACTTTTTCCATCTTGTCCTCTTTGTTTTGTACAGCATGACAGGGAAGATTGCCCCAACCGTTGGGTTACACGTCACTCGCGCAAGAAAGAAGGCCACATGGCTTCTGTTTGCCGTTCCTGGCCGACTGAGCAAGATGACGAGATGGATGTTAATCTTGTCCAGAATGTTCACTCTTCGTCTCCCAGACTTTTTGTTGAAGTTCAGATTTTTGACAGGACGGTTACCTTACTCGTCGATACAGGAGCTTCCGTTTCTCTTCTCAATTATATCACATATGTACGGCTTGGCTCGCCCCCTCTGGCTGCCGTCACCCATTCTTTGCGTGGCTACAGCCGCCAGCGCATCCCTAGCCTGGGTCAATTTACGGCTTCCACAGCGTATACATCTGGCCGGTCACTTTTCTTGTTCTTGATGACACTGCGGCTCCAAGCATTTTCGGCCTGGATGCTTTTAATGTTTTTGGCTTTTCTATTGAAGATTCTGTCAATCTCCTGTCGCATTCGGTCCCTTTTCCGGAGTTGGATGCTCTTTGTTGGGAATTTTCTTCCTTGCTTTTGGGTGGCCTGGGTTGTGCCGTGGGCTTTACCGCCCACATTACTATGAAACCGATGGCACGACTAAAGTTTTTTCGTGCGTGCCAGGTGCCGGTGGCGCTGCACGACCAACTTAAGGCTGAATTAGATCGCTTACAGGACTTGCAGGTCTTAACTCCTATTTCTTCCAGTGAATGGACTACGCTGCTGGTTATTGTAAAGAGTAAAGAAGCCTGGGGGGTCTTTATGTATCTGTGGGGATTTTAAAGTCACCATCAATGCACAGTCTGTGATTGACTCGTACCCCATGCCTCGTACGGATGAACTCCTTGCTTTACTTTCTGGTTCACGCTCTTTTTCTCACATAGATTTAGCGGAAGCCTGTCTTCAGCATCCTTTGGACGATGACGCCAAACATCTATTGGTCGTCAACACTCCATTTGGGTTATACCAATATCAGTGACTTCCTTTTGGGGTCGCTAGTGCCCCGGCTATTTTTCAGTGCTACTTAGAGCAGCTCCTCCGTCTGGTTCCCGGCTGTGTTAACTACTTAGACGTTATTGTTATGACCGGAGCCTCATGCCACGAACATTTACAAAACCTTCGGGCACTTTTTTCTGTCCTACAAGCAGCCGGTCTCCGCTGCAACCTGGCTAAGTCTCATTTTTTCCAACCTTCTATTCCTTATTTGGGGTTTGAAGTGTCTTCAGTGGGCGTCTGCCCTTTGCCGGATCGCGTGGCTGCGGTACAGTCCCTGCTGCGTCCCGTGTCTGTTAAAGATGTACAGGTTTTCTTGGGCAACATTGCGTATTACCACCATTTTTTTACTAGGGGCTGCCTCGGTAGCACATCCCTTACTCCGTCCGCTTCACAAGGGTGTTCCCTTTGCCTGGTCGTCTGAGTGTGAACGGGTGCTTTGCACGTTAAAGCGCTTACTGGTTTCTGCCTCTTGTTTGGTGGCGTATGTTCCTGGGTAACATTTGGTTCTGCCTACGAATGTGTCTCAACATGGTATTGGAGCGGTTTTGGCCCACGAGTGTCCCAATGGGTCGGAATACCCCATCGAGTACGCATCTTAGATGTTGACCACGACCCAGCAACGATACTCTCAAATTGAAAAAGAGGCATTAGCCATTGTGTATGCTTTGAAGAAATTTCATGTTTACTTGCATGGGGTCAAATTTCACCTTATTACTGATCATAAGCTCTCGGTGTCTCTATTTCACCCTATAGCAGCATTTCCCGACAAGGCAGCTCATAGGTTGCAACATTAGGCTCTCTTTCTTTCCTGTTATAATTATGAAATCCATTTCCATCCCACAACACAGCATGCTAATGCGGACACATTATTGCGCCTTCTGGCGGTTCCTGATGCTGACTTTGATCAAGAGGAGCTTTTATGCTTTTATTTGGATAAGGAAGCTCAGGCTACTGTTGATGGTTTTCCTATTATGGCTTCAGTGTTGGCCAAGGCGGTGAAGTCCGATCCCAGCTTGCGGCGCGTTCTTCACTACATTCGTGTGGGCTGGCGGGACGCCCCTCCGCGTAGGGCTTCAGATCCCCTCCGTAACTATTATTCCTTCCGTTTTCGTCTGTCTGAACGGGATGGGGTTCTCCTTTTGGCTACAGACGTTCCAAAGTGCTTCTGATGCTTCATGAAGGACACTGGGGAGTTTCCCGCACGAAAACATTCGATCGTCAGCACATGTTTTGGCCCGGCATCGATGGTGACATTACGAGGGTGGTGGCTAAGTGCTCGTTGTGCGTTTTGCAGCAAATGGTGCCTCGGGCGTCTCTCTCTTCTGGGCCGCAGCCCCGACAGCCGTGGGAACGGGTGCATATCGATTATGCGGGCCCCTTCCTGAACTCTTATTGGTTTTTTCTTGTGGATGCTTATTCAAACTTTCCATACATTTTTCGTCGCCATACCATGTCCACTGCTGGAACTATTCAATCACTGTCTAAAGTTTTTGCTTTGGGGGGGTTTCCACACACACTTGTTTCAGATAATGGCACCCCCTTTCACTTCTTCTGTTTTTCAAGATTTTTGTGCTCGTCTGGGCATTCGCCATATTACGGCCCCTCCATTTCATCCCCAGTCTAATGGTGAAGTGGAAAGGTTTGTGGGTACTTTTAAAGCTCAAATGTGCAAATATGTGACCTCTTGCTCTGTGGACGATGCCATTATCCGTTTGTTGATGTATCTGTTCACCCCCGTCGGGGGAACGCAGCCCAGTGGAATTACTTCACGGCCGGCAACCTCGCACTCTCTTTCATTTGTTGTTGCCTCAGCCATCGAGTGTGCCCACATGACCATCAGGTCATTATGTTCCGGGGTCGCTCGTTTGGGTGTGCGTGCTTGGCCGGCATCCTCGTCAGCTGCCGGGTAAGGTGAAGTCCTGCCTCGGCCGCCGCATCTGCACTGTGGACACTGCTGTGGGCACTCTTTGTCAACACAGCTTTCTACAGTATGTCTGCCTGTGTAAATGTGTGTGTGTGTGTGTGTATTTGTTTACCTTCCTTTTCTTCTCCCAAGGTAAGGCTTTCCTCTCCCAGCATTGGAATGGCTCCTTACCCCCTCCCTTAAAACCCTCATCATTTCCTTTTCCCTCTCCTTCCATCCTGCCTGAAGAAGCAACTGGGTTGCAAAAGCTTGAGTTTGTGTGTGTATGTGTGTTTTATTTATTTGTGCTACTATCACCACCTGTGCTCCTTCGCCTGGTGAGTAATCTTCATTTATTTTATATATATATATTTTTCCTGCTAGGAATTGTTCGTATAAAATAATAATATCACAAATGAATAAGCAGAAAAAAGGGGACAAAATGGACAAGCTTTCGGAACACAGTTCCTTCGTCAGGTGGGAGAGAAGGGAAGAAGAAAGGATGGGAACAGAAGGGAAAGGTAGTTCACGACCTAGGTCATGAAGGTGGTGTTTCAGGAGTGTGAATGTCAGAGATATCTCTGACGTCCACACTCCTGAAACACCACCTTCATGACCTAGGTCGTGAACTACCTTTCCCTTCTGTTCCCATCCTTTCTTCTTTCCTTCTCTCCCACCTGACGAAGGAACTGTGTTCCAAAAGCTTATCCTTTTTGTCCCCTTTTTTCTGATTATTCATTTGTGTTAGTATCGGCGGTACAGCACAATGGTAAGTACTGGCCAGCCATTCTATCTCGTTTTTAACAATATTTATCATCTCTGAGGAGAATTTTCATCATTAATCGAATAAAATAATAATATGTTACTTTTGATATTTTCATGGGAAATGAAGTAAGTTTTCAGGATTACACATATATGAATTTGTTTATATGTAATCATTCAGTTCACAGAATTTTTTCTATAAATGTCGGTGTTACACTGTACTTTTGACTTTTGTCACACCCACAAAACATGCTGTTAGCTCAATTGTATAGGTTTTAATTAATTAAAAATATATACATATTCACACATAATAATACAATCAATGCCCTTTTAAATGATGTAGGTGAAAGAGAAGAATATGGGATATTTTAAAAATATCTATTTTATAGTTAATATCTGAGAGTTCAGATGTCACACCTGTGACTACAGAATCAGCCAGCTAGTAAATTTCCTTCAGATGGAAAGGCTGTCCAAGCACCAGCAAGGCTTTAAAAAGCACCACTCACACGAAACTGAGCTTGCCATTTCCTATATGAAGGGCAACAGCAGACAACATATTTCTCAATTTGCATTTGACATGGTGCTATGCTGCAGAAGATACAAGTATACGGATTAGGTTCACAGTTATGTCAGTGGCTTGAAGACTTCTTAAGTAGCAGAACACAGTGTGCTGTCTTCAATGGTGAGTACTCATCAGAGACTAGATCGTCAGGGAAGTGAGAGAGAATCATTTCTACATAAATGATCTGACAAGTAATTAGCAATCCGTGTCTGTTTGCTGACGGTTTTGTGGTGTGTGGGAAGGTGCCATCGCTGAGTGACTATAGTAGGGTGCAGGATGACTTAGACAAAGTTTCTAGTCTCTTTGAGAAATGAGCTTTAAATTTAGAGAAACTTAAGATGTTGCAGACAAGTAGGGAAAACAATTCCATAATGTTGAATTACAACATTAGTAGTGTGCTGCTTGACACATATTGCATTGCTCAAGTATGTAGGTGTAACGCTGTAGAGTGATAGGAAATGGAATGAGCGTATAATTCAGTCATGGGGAAGGTAGATGACAGACTTTAGTTCATTTTGGGAAGATGTGGTTCATCTGTAAAGGAGACAGCTTATAAAAAGTTTGTGTGACCCTGTCATGAGTGTTGCTCAAGTATTTGGGATCTCTACCAGACCACCAGATTGGCTTAAAGAAAGACATAGAAGCAGTTCGTAAGTGGGTTGCTATGTTTGTTAGTGGTAGGTTCAACTGATATGTGAATGTTACATACATAGTTCGGGAAGTGACATGGAAATCACTTTAGGGAAGGTGACATTGATTTTGAGAAACACTGACGAGGAAACCTAAGTGCCGCTATTTGAAACTGACTGCAGAACAATTCTGCTGTCACCTAACTTGTATTTTGCATAAAGACTGCAAAGATAAAACAAGAGAAATTAGGGCTCATAAAGAGATGTACAGGTACTCGTTTATCCATCATACTGTTTGGGAGTAGGGCAGAAAAGGAAATTGCTAGCAGTGACACGAGGTATCCTCCACCGTGTTCTTTGTAACAGATTGCAGAGTGTGTATAGCTGTAGAATGTAGTAAATACCAGCACACTCGCATCTATGTAATATGCTCTTTTATTTGATACTCAGCTATAAATTATATTTTGGGGCGATAGTACACAGGCACTGAACCTAATAAAGCTCCAGGAAAAAAAAAAAAAAAAAAAAAAAACCTGCTGTTTCAGAAATTGAATCTATTACCCCTCCCATGCCTATATGCACTAGACCAATTATGTTCCACTAAGAAAAACATAATAAACCTAGACAGGAAGTCAGACTGACATCACATTGGTGTAAGATCTCAAATGTATCTACAGTTAGTTCCCATTCAATGAAGCTGTAAAGTAGAGCTGTTGAATGTAGGGTGACCAGATGTATGGATAAATCCAGATATGCTCTTCTCTTTCTCTCTTTGTCTGGAGTTCGGACAAATTTTTACACAGTCTGCCTTTTACACAAGTTGACTATAATAAAAATTATATTTGTATTTGTTCCCATTCTGTTGCTCTTTTTTAAATAACTTATCTACAGATGACAGCAAGAGCACAAATTTTATTAATTTGTCATTGGTGTTCATGGATGTTGTACACTCTAACACTAGCAATATCAACTTTAACTGAAAAAGCCTTCATCGGCTGTCGACTTTGTCTACAAAGCGACCACGTCAGTACGTGGCACGCTGCGGTGGCCGATCGGGTGTGGTGGGTGAGACTGTAGCTGGCCAGGTTGTTGGCGTTGCGCACCGCAGCTTCCTAGTTGTCGTGGGGGTTTCGCCCGATTGAAGCTGAGCTCGGCGGTCGTTCTCTGACGTCGACGGGAACACAGAGGGGGAACTGCGGCACGTCCTCCCACTCGGCCGGCCACTCGAGTACGCAGTCCATCCGCGTGCCGAGACGTGTGACCGTTCTCCGTGCGGACTTTGGAGACGTCGGCCGGAACAGTGTGTGACGATCGCCGATATTCATTTAGGGCCATGGACGAAACTGTATGCACTTAGAGCTGACCCTGGCCGGAAACGTGTTGACGGTACCTTGCAGACGTGACCCAGCAGGGGCTGCAAAAGGTGGAGCTGTGTCCACGGCTAGTGGCCGTGTAGAAGCTCGGCCTGACTCTTGTCAATGATCAGTGTAAAGCGGTAGGATGCCAGGAATTTCTGTAAGGCAATGTCAGGGGATGACCGAATGATATAATTCTTCATTCTGGCCTCAATTGTTCTGCCTAGCCGTTCGACCTCCCCATAAGACTGAGGGTGGAATGGTGGAGCCAAAACGTGATGGATGCCCAGGCGGGCACAAAAGTCTGATAAATCTTGAGAAGAGAACTGCGAGCCATTATCTGTAATTGTTGTGACTGAAAAGCCGTACAAAGAAAATATTTTTGAAAGCGCCGTGACTGTTACTGCCGTGGATATAGAAATACAATGAACTATGTATAGAAACTCTGAGAATGTGTCTGCCACCAAAAGCCAAAAAGAATCCAAAAAGGGACCCACAAAATCCGCGTGAATTCGTTTTCAAGTCTGTTCAGGTTCTGGCCACAGAGAAAAGGACGTGCCGGTAGTCGCCCGGTGGGCGGCACATTTCGAAGAGGCAGAAATAAGTCGAACAGTATCGCCATCTAGCCCCGGCCAGAACACGTGGCGGAGGGACGGTGCTCTCGTGTGGGACACCACCGAGTGGTCGGCGTGAAGAAGACAGAGCACCTCCTGACAGAGAGAGGAGGGAATGACTGCACTTAGTGCTGTGTCAGATGTCGATAATGAGAGGACGTCAAAGTGAACCAAAAACGGATTCTGAAAAGAGAAGTAATTGTGAAGCAGGTCAAAACCGTGGCTCAGGGGCATCTCTGGCCAGCCCTTATGTACAAAAGAGACAATATGTAGCGTGGGGTCAGTGGAGGTGGCTTGTGCTATTTGTGAGGCAGTAATGGGATGACCATCCACTACCTGTTGATTCTCAGCATTGGAGGTGGTGTGCAGCATTATCTGGAAGTGATACTGAAGGGCTCAACAATAAGGTAAGGGGTTTGTGGTCTGTGACCAAATGGAATTTTGTGCCATCGAAAAAGACACAGAATTTGTGTAAAGCATATACAATGACGAATGCCTCTTTTCCGCTCTGGGAGTACTAGTGTTGTGCCGGGTTCAATGTTTTTGACACATAAGCAATGGGCTGCTCAGTACTGTCTTCGTGACTATCGGCCAGAACAGCCCCCACTCCGCGTAGGGAAGCATCCGTGGCCAAGTTTAAGTGCTGCCTGGGCAAGGGTATGACTGCAGCTTTTGGATCAAAAGAGTAAATGCTCTGTCACCTGGAATAACGTAATGCAACACCTCCCCATCGTAAATAAGAACCAAATCTCCATAAAAAGTGCATCCAGTTGTGGATATGGTACCTAATCAGAGAATAAATTAATCTCATCAGAAATAGAAAACTTAAATAGCTGAAAAGTGTCCATACCAAAAATGTTCTGTCCAGACGTATTCACCAGAGCAGTAAACTGGCGAAGCACGGGCATATGTTGCTTATTATAGCTCAGCAGCTGGAGAATTTTACTAGGTGACTTCTGCCCCAATATCAACCTGCATATGGAGGATATTGCGAAATACTTTAAGTTCAAGGAAAAGATTAGAAACGGGTACCGTGAGTGCTGCAATGCTGGTGATGTCGGTGTCCATATTGTGATGATGTATTTGGGGAGGAGGGGGTTGATTTACAAACAAATAATGTGACCCTTCTTTCTGCACCTGTGACATGTGACCCAGCGATGAGTACAAACAGCCTGATCATGACTGACAAAGCAAGAAGGGCAAGAAGACATGCGAGTGGGCCTGTGCCGTTTATTGTTACGAGCCACATGCCCTCGTTCGTTGCCACTCATGACGCCGACTGCCCAACTGTGTAGAATGTTGCCAAATTGCGGCCACGTCGGTGTTGGAAGGCTTGTTGCCAATTATCTGACCAGGTGGAAGGGCCGAACAGCCGACACCTCGCACCGAGCCTCAGTTTGGTTTCCTGCTACCCTCGAAACCTCGAGCAATGTTTAGGACGTCTAACGATGAGGGGTTCTCACTTCGAAAAACTTGCTCTCTCACTTCTCTATCGGCAAAGACGAATAACCACATCCGTGACCATCCGATCAGTGTACGATTCCTCGTGAACCTTGGATACAAAACGGCATCGGCAACTGATGCCGTGTAATTTGGCCGCCCGTGTTCGATACGATCGGAGTGGTCATTTGCGACATCTGTAAAATTCTGCTCTAAGCTATGACTCGAGTACGCTTGCAGTAATATGAGGGCAGCAACTGACACACCTGTTCAAAAGTAATGAGGTGCTCCATCCTGCAGAGGAGCCCATTGACACAGCAATTGATAAATCCTGGTTAAAACCTGGAAGAGAAATAGGGCCCAACAAAAAAGAACATCTCGAACCTCAAACACCCGAAAATGTCACCACAAACATTTTTTGTAGGCCTCCCACTCTTCCACAGTCTTGTCATATGCAGGAAAGGGCAGCAGCTGAGGAAGAGACTTGAGTCCTTGTGGGGCATGGAGGCTCAGACAGAGCAGAAGCTGAAGACTGCAATACCCGAGTCTGAGTCTCCAACGCCGTTGTCGAAAAGGCAGTTCTGGTGGTGCGACACTGCATCGAGAGTCTGCTGTCGTTTGATGAGCTGGTGTAGTACTTTGTCGAGTACCGTTTCTGTCATTGTGAAAAGAACGCCTAACGAAATAATGGCAGAAGACACTGAATGTGTGGAAATGTGACACACTTGTTGCCAATTAGTGCTGTATACTCTGATACACTAACTCACCTTTTAATCTGTTGTCTCTCTTACTTCTATCCTGTTTTTTACCTCCAGGTTTTTAGTCTGTGCAGAGTGACTGGCTTATCTTGTGTTTGTGATCAGCCAGAGACTGTTCTCTGCTCTATCTATTTTATCTTATTTCAGCACTCGGTCTCTCCTATTCCTGTTTGCTTTTGTAGCATTGAGAGTGTCAGGTTCATTGGCACTGTGCACCCCCTATGCCTCTCTTGTGGGTGTTGAGCTCTACTTTACCTTTTTCCTACTTTGCTGTATTGTCTTTGGTAGGAACAGAGGACTGAAAACCGTGTAGTTTAGTCCCCTCAAAACCCAACAACAACAATCAACACTAACTCAAAGAGCTTTTATGTGCTGCCGACTTCACGTACATACCAACTACGAAGCAGAACTGATGCTCCCTGATCTCTAGTATGTGGCATACTGTGTGCACTTGTCCAGCTTCTGCCTCTATTGGCGGGAGTTGTAAGTACGCGGATGGTGCCCGCAGTTTGAATATGCACCCATGCTCACCACGTGGACGTGCTAACACAGACTTTGTGGCTGTAAATCACAAAGAAGGCAACAGTTCGTACAGCAAATTAAAGACATCTCACACTTTACATATTACAATTTCGTATGGAGCTGAGAGTATTTTACTTTATTGATTGGGCGTCATTCTACCTCATTGTACCTCACAAACAGCTTTTAATCAAATTGCGTGGTTATGGTATATCGCCCCAAATTTGCGATTGGATAGTGGATTTCTTGTCAGAGAGGACACAGTTCGTAGTAATCGATGGTAAGGCATCGACTAAAACAGAGGTGATATCGGGCGTTCCACAGGGTAGTGTTATTGGTCCTCTGCTATTCCTTATTTACATAAACAATTTAGGGGAAAATCTAAGTAGCTCTCTTAGGTTGTTTGCAGATGACGCCCTCATTTACCGTCTAGTAAAATCATCTGAAGATCAAAACCAACTGCAGAACGATCTGAATAAGATATCAGTGTGGTGTAAAAATTGGCAATTGACTCTAAAGAATGAGAAATGTGAAGTCGTCCACATGAGTACGAAAAGAAATCCGTTAAACTTTGTTTACAACATAAATCAATCAAATGTAAACTCCACAAAACACCTAGGAATTACTATTACTTCAGCCTTAAACTGGAAAGAACACGTAGATAATATCGTGGGAAAGGCGAACCAGAGACTGCGTTTTATTGGCAGAACCCTTGAAAGATGCAACAGAACTACTAAAGAAACTGCATACACTGCGCTTGTCCGTCCATTTTTGGAGTATTGCAGCCCAGTGAGGGATCCTTATCAGGTGGGTTTGACGGAGGACATCGAAAGAGTCCAAAGAAGGGCAGCTCGTTTCGTATTGTCACGATACAGGGGAGACAGCGTTACGGAAATGATACAGGATCTGGGATGGGAATCATTACAACAACGGCACTTATCGCTGCGGCGTGGGCTACTTGCGAAACTCCAGTCGCCAACATTCTCCTCCGAATGCGAAAATATATTGTTGACTCCCACTTACATAGGTAGAAATGATCATCAGAATAAAATAAGAGAAATCAGAGCTCGAACAGAGAGATTCAGGTGTTCTTTCTTCCCGCGTGCTATTCGAGAATGGAATGGGAGATAAATAGTATAATTGTGGTTCGATGAACCCTCTGCCAGGCACTTAAATGTGATTTGCAGAGTATCCCATGTAGATATAGATGTAGATGTAGATTGTGACTCGCATTCGGAAGGATGGTGGTTCAAATCCACCTCCGGCCATCCAGATTTAGGTTTTCCGTGATTTCCCTAAATCGCTCCAGGCATATGCCAGGATGGTTCCTTTCAAAGGGCACGGCCGATTTCCTTCCCCATTCTTACCCAAATACTCAGAGCGTAAGCTCCGTCTCTAATGACCACGCTGTCGACGGGACGTTAAACTCCAAGCTTCCTTCCTTCCTTCCGTAGATTGTGAAAATTCATAATTGTTTTTCTATTTACACTGTTAGAATGGAATGGTTATACCCTGTCAATTTGTTGAGGTAAATTAATAACATATCCTGTCTCGTAAAACTTGGTGGTTCTCTCTTTTCGTAGACACTGAAAGGGTAGCGGAAATTATATCCTGCCGTGAAATCTTGCTTCCTGTCTGGAAGCGAGCCATCAAAAGTTTTTGACAATATGTTAAGTGAAGCCTTGTTATGGCATTTGCATTACTGATGTCTTAAATATTTTGCAACTTGAAAAGGACAATCCTGTGTTTGAAATTTTAGATCTGTATGTAAGGTCTTACAGGATCAATTACTTGAAAAAATTATTTATCTAAAGGTCAAACAGAAACTGAAAATTGCAACAGGAGACAGCTTTGATAAAGGGTAAAATTTTACTTCCCATCCCGGCAGTCTCGCACGATTGTGCTAGCAACAAGAAGATACCGGTAGAAAATATTTGCCGATATGATACTATAAGAAATTCAAACCACATACATGCCACGAAGTAAATAAATAATGCTGTTCCTGCTTGATGGTTGACAGTTCTTGAATGTTCCCTTGTCCACTCAGTAAAAATAATTGCCCTTGGACAATGAAGATTTCATAACAAAACATTAGCACTGTCATGCTATTAGGTAATGCCAACTTCATGTGTTCGCTGGCATTGAGCTTCCTTTGTCAATATTATCATGTGAAGTCTCTGGGACAGGAAGTAAAATTTAAACTTTATAAAGAAGTTAAGCTCTTTAAAGTGGGATCTATGTGGCTTTATCAATTGTACAATGAGTATTTAAAATGATGGATCTGTATATTTGATGACTTTCGTGTTTCAAATGGATGTATATGAAAAAAGGATGGTAAGTACAGTATAGTTGTAGTAGTAGTAGTAGTAGTAGTAGTAGTTGTTGTTGTTGTTGTTGTGGTCTTCAGTCCACAGACTGGTTTGATGCAGCTCTCCATGCTACTCTGACCTGTGCAAGCCTCTTCATCCAAGAATAAGAAAGGCAACCTACATCCTTTTGAATCTGCTTAATGTATTCGTCCCTCGGTCTCCCTCTATGATTTTTACCCTACACGCTTCCTTCCAACGCTAAGTTGACAATTCCGTGATGTCTCAGAATTGGTCCCACCACCTATCCCTTCTCTTAGAGCGCGGATACCAGAAACTTCTTTTCTCCCTAATTCTGTTGAGCACCTCCTCATTAGTTACATGATCTACCCATATAATCTTCATCATTTGGCTGTAGCATCACATTTCAAAAGTTTCTATCATCTTTTTGTCTGAATTCCTTATCATCAATGTTTCACTGCCATACAATGTTACATTGCAGACAAATGCTTTCAGAAAGGACCCTAATATTTAAACTAATATTGGATGTCAACAAATTTTGCTTCTTCAGATACACTTTTCTTCCCTCAGCCATTCTGAATGTTATATTTTCTTTAGTTCTACCATCGGAATTTACTTGGCTTACTGATGGAAATTTTCCACAGTGATGATTGTTAGGTTTTGTACCAGATGGCACAGTGAAACACAGATATAAAATCACACACATTTATTTTTACCGCTACATGTTTCCACACAAACAAAAAAATGACCACAGATAGCAACACACCAAAAAACATAGTGTAATGAAATAAAAGGTTTCCACTCGGTAGACGATGTGAGATGTTTCTTTTATTAAACTTCAAAACATATCGATTTCGTCCCTATGATGGGACGTCATCAGTGCAGAATTGCAAGTCATGATGACCTATGTGCTCTGCTTAATGTTTGTTACCACTTAAAACTACAGTATTACTGCCAACATAACAAGCAGATATTACAACTCCCCCATTTAAGACAGGGACCACTTAAGGTTAAGCCTCTCAGGTTTTCAAATGACCCTCGAACTACGGCGCAGTATCGGGATGTCCCGAACTGCCAGCTGGGCATTTGGTGCTGACACAGTTTCATTGTTCTGGGTGCTTAAAGGTGGCTCGCTTGTAACAGAGATGGGTGATTGTTCGGTTTCATGCATATATGAGTTTGAGTCAGAGTTGTAATCGGTTACATCATCAATTGTGAGTGCTGCATTAGTTTAGGATGTAGTACTCTTATCAGAAGAAATGGATGACGTAAGTTAGTCTATGTGTTTCCTATGAGATCTTTTACTGTGTACATAACATTACATTCTCTTTTCAAAATTACACTCCTTTCCCATGCATCAGTATTGATGCCATTCCTCAAACATACAAAGTCTCCAACTCGGAATGTACAATACTTATCAGGTCTTAACTTCTGTCTGATCTTTGGTAGAATGTACAATGACTTAGTTACACCTCCCAAACATGAGTACAGCTGGGCTTCGGCCTGTGGATGCACGTTTAGCATTGCAATATGGGAGTAGCCACATACGTAAATTTCCAGGTCGGATGTACGATCGAACGTACCGGCTTTCAGTGCGTGCTCGAAACTGTGGACGTCGCGCTCGGCTTGGCCGTTTGAATTGGAATGGTAAGGTGCAATGGTTAGATGTTTAATTCCATTTTTCACACAAAATAATGCAAAATCTTTACTAATTAATTGGGGCCCATTATCTGACACAATGACTTTAGGGAGACCAAACTGTGCAAACAAAGGGATTAATGCATCCACTAGGGCAGAAGTGTTGGTGTAATGCATCCCGATCACTTCTGGCTATTTGCTGTGAGCGTCCAGTACAATTAGATAATTGACTTTTTAAAACGTGGCAAAATCTACGTGAAGCCTCTCCCGTGGCTCTCTAGGCCACTCCTAGGGGTGGTAAGGGGCCTTGGCTGGAGCCCTACTGACTCTAGAACATCCATTACAAACAGGTGTGATTTGCTCTATTTCTTTATTCGACCCAGGCCACCATACAAAGCTTTGAGCTAGAGATTTCATCTCAGTGCTTCCCAAATGGCCAGAGTGTGATTCTTTCAATATTTGTGGTCTTAGACTACTTGGGATTATAACCCTCCCCCCCTCTAACAATACAGTTATTATCAATGGAGTAGTCAATGAAATGCCTGGAATACTGTTTCAGAATGTCAGGTATCTTATTTGGCCACTGATTATGTTCCACACATTCAACACAACACATAAAACACTATCTTTCAAAGTTTCTTTGGATATTTCTTTAGCTGTCAGAGGGGCATTATCAAGCATTAGAAAATTTACAGGTATAGCACTATCATCCGGTTCCACCTGTGCAGGCAAAGGCAATCTTGACAGACAGTCGGCATTACAATTTTCATCTGTTTTCCTGTATTTAATCTCATAATCGTATTGGGATAAAAATTCAGCCCATCTCTGCCGTTTCCTATCAGAAATAGAAGGTGGTGAAGCCTTTGGACTGAATTTGTAGATTAGTGGCTTATGATCTGTTATCACTGTGAAGTGACACCCTCTTAGGTACAGATCATACTTTTTACACTCCATATAATGGTTCTAGCCTTCTTGTCTAAGATGCAATAATTTTTCTCTGCTTTACTCCAGGTGGAACTAGCAAACATTAGGGGTCTTTAATTTCCCTCAGGGAAGACATCAAAAAGGCATGCACACATACCTGACTCAGCAGCATCACAAGCTAAAACTAGTGCCAATGATGGATCATAATGACACAAAACTTTGTGTGACAACAACATACATTTTGCTTCTTTGAAAGCTTTTTCACATCTTTCATTCCACTCAAACTTGGGTTTGTTGGCACATGAATACAGGGGACTTAAAATTGTAGACAAGTTAGGCAAAATTTTTCCATAACAATTCATCGTGCCACAAAAGGACAATATCTCAGTTTGGGTTGTTGGCTTTGGGGCTTTCTGCACTGTTTCTACCTCTTTACTACTAGTGCTCAGTCCTGTTTTGTCAATTATATGGTCACAATATTCCACCTCATTTTGAAAAAAATTGCTTGTCTCAATATTCACAGTTAGTCCTGCATTTTTTGTACCTTTCAGTTAACACAACTAGGTGAAACCAATGCTCTGATGGGGAGAATCCTGTATCATCAAGATAGCAATAGGTTTTCTTGTGACTGACTTGGATATTATCCATTTGTGCTTGCCATATTGTTGGGGCAGAAGCAATTCCAAAGGCTAGTCTATTAAACATGTACAAGTCCCAAGGGGTCACAACAGTTTGCAGCTCCTGGCATGGCTCATCAATTTCTAGTTGCAAATAAGCACTATTTAAGTCAAGTTTATTGAATTTATCTCCCCCTCCTAGCTTAGCAAAAATCTCATCTATCTTTGGTAAGGTTTATTGTGGGACAAGCAGGTTGGGGTTAACAGTTACCTCAAAAACACAACAAATTTGTACTTTGTTAATTTGACTTTTTGCTTGCTGGATGATAGGCACAATAGGTGTATCCCATCTGGCCTCAGATAATTCCTCATCTGACAATTTCACGAGGGTTTTTTCTTAACCGTACTCTGTATTTTATTTTCTACAAGAGGTTGGCGAGCTAGGGGAATGGACCTGGCACGAAGAGCAATGCGTTGTGCCCCTTCTTTTAGCACCAATGTGCCTCTGGCTCCTTTTAATGTCTCAGGCTTTTTTGTGAAAACCTCTGTATAGGCCTTGACAAGTTTTTCTACTGAATCAATTTCTGGGTGGAAAACCTCTAATTGCTTTACCTGGTGTATTTTTACAATATTGTCCCAGTTGAGTGGAATAGATCTAAGCCAATTTCTCCCCAGTACTGTTGAACTGGCTGATGAGTCAACAACATATAGAGGCCATGAGTAACTTACTTCCTCAACTTCAACAGCAACATGAATCAAATATACAGAACCCTTCACATGTGTGTTATCATACTGAACGATTTTTGTATTAACTTTACACAACTTATCTTTGGGGAAGTGTTTGCACCATTCCTTATATGTCATACAAGTGTCATGTGCACCAGTGTCCAGCTTAAAAATAATTTTTTCTCCCTCCACAACTATGTCTACAACCCAGGCATGACACCAATTTTATACACTGTAACTTGCTTTTCCACAGTTGAGAACTCACTAACGCTGCAAGCTTCCTTATACACATAGGCATTTTCTTAATTTGCATTACTTTTTTGGTACACATTTGATTCAGCACGCACACCAACACTGCAACTTTCCTTTCTAACACAGAAATTTTCTTCATTTTGGCCTACGTCACTTTTATGGTACACACTGAATCAACATACAGTTTTCTAAGCATGATGTTTTTTAATACCACTTGCTCTGCTTCTCCCCACTGTTTGGGTTTGATTCCTCTGGATCAATGTCAGAGTCCTCTAACACAAGTTTGTACACTTTCTTGGATGTCTTGTTGCTTCCTGGTCCGTTGTCTTTCTTCTTCTCCCACTGGTTTCCTTTTGACCCTGACTTGTTGACTGGTTGCTGTTTCCCTTTTCTGCAACACATTTTTGGAATACGTCCTTGGATTCCACAAATTTGACAAGCGGAACCTTTTAGTGAGCACTGCAGTTTCATATGCCCTTGTTTGCCACAGCAGTAACAGTGTGAGTTTTCAGACTGAAAATTCATTGGAAAACACTGCTTGAAGAAGCCCCATTATCGCCATGGCCAACCACTGCAGCGTCCGTTGCAGCAGTTTCCATAGACATTGCAATTTATTGACATTTATTGAAGGTCAGGTTACGTTGGCCAAACTGCTTTTTTTGAATTGTTTCACTGCGTAAACCACATAATAATCTGTCTCATAATTCGTCCTGCAGATTATCTTTAAGTTCACAGTGCTGTGCTAATGATTTCAACTGTGAAATGTACTGTGGAATAGATTCTTCTGGCAGCTGATATCTTGTGTGAAACTTATAGCGCTCCCAAATTACTGAAGGTGCAGGCTCTATGTGGTCTTTCACCAGTTTCACCAATTCATCAAAAGTTATATTCCCTGGCTTCTGAGGGTATGCAAGATTTGTTATGAGAGCTGCATATTCAAATCCAATGAGACTTGATAGATAGTTTGGTTGCAGGCTTTCTGGAATTTTGTGCACAATAAACTTATTTTCATTATGCCGATATAAACACCCCACTGTACTTGTTTTGTGAACTTGGGCATTGCAGTGGCACCAGGATTATCCACAGACACATGAATCTTTTTTTACTTCCCTTTCCTCGTGTTCACTGTCGTAGCCGGACATGGTGCTGTCAACAGTTACTTCAAATATTTGTTAAACTTTCTTCGGTGAAAATTTACACACACAGCCGTGCACATGGAGTTCTATATTACATTTCTCGTTGCCAGTTGTTATGTTTTGTACCGGATGGCAAAGTGAAACACAGATATACAATCACACACATTTATTTTTACCACTACACACTTGCACATGAACAAAGAACTGACCACAGATAGCAACACACCAAAGAACATAGTGTAATGTTTGTTACCACTTAAAACTGTGGTATTACTACCAACATAATCAGCAGATATAACAGTGATAAATTACTCTTCAAAAGAGATAGATTGGCTGGCCAGTACTTACCTTAGTGCTGTACTGCTGATAGTCATGCAAAGAAGAAAGAGGATGAAAAAATAGAATTAGCTTTTGGAGCAGGGTTCCTTCATCAGGTAGGAGAAAAGAGTACCTGATGAAGGAACCCCTTCTCTGGAAGCTAGTGCTTCAGATCTGTCAATAATGTCTAGTGCTATTTTTTCATCCTTTTTCTTTTTTCTGTGACTATCAGTGGTACACCACTAAGTACTGGCCAGCCAATCTTATCTCTTTTGAAAAATTTATTTTTGATACGAATATTATAGAGGAGAAATTCCTAGCAGGAAAAATATATATAAAAAATAGATGAAGATTACTTACCAGGCGAAGGAGCACAGGAAGTGATAGAAGCACAAATAAATCAATAAATTCACACACACACACACACACACACACACACACACACACACTAGCTTTCACAGCCTAGCTGCTTTGTCAGGCAGAAGGGAAGGAGAGGGAAAAGGAAGGGTTTTAAGGGAGTGGGTAAGGAGTCATTCCAATCCCAGGACAGGAAAGACTTACCTTGGGGGAAAAAAGGAGGGTAAACAAATACACACACACCCACACATTTACACAGACGCCTGTCAACCCACAGTTCGGTACAGATTCATTGATAACATCTTCATGATCTGGACACACAGTGAAGAAGAACTCCAGAATTTCCTCTTCAACCTCAACTCCTTTGGTCCCATCAAATTCACCAGGTCCTATTTCAAATCCCATGCCACTTTCCTCGATGTCGACTTCCATCTGTCCAATGGCCAACTTCACACATCCGTCCACATCAAACCTACCAATAAACAACAGTACCTGCATTATGACAGCTGCCATCCATTCCACATCAAACGTTCCCTTCCTTACAGCTTAGGTCTTCGTGGCAAACGGGACTGCTCCAGTACTGAAGCTCTGAACCAGTACACCAATAACCTAATAACAGCTTTCACATCCCGCAGCTATCCTCCTGATCTGGCACAGAAGCCAATTGCCAGAGCCACTTCCTCATCCCCCCAAATTCAGAACCTTCAACAGAAGAACCCCAGAAGTGCCCACACACACCCACACATAAACACAAATGCAAGCACACCTGGGCAGACATACTGTAGAAAGCAAAGAAGTTGAAGAGAGATACAACTTGAGGCAGAGGCTCTGTCCAGAGAATCGAGGCAAAGATGTTCAATATGGTGGACGGGAATTAGAATTTAGCGGAGGTTGAGACCAGGTGGGCAACGGGAAGAGAGAATATGCTGAAGGGCTAGTTACCATCTCCAGAGTTCTGAAGGATTGGTGTCAGTGGGAAGTATCCAGATAACCCACTCCACTCCTGGGATTGGAATGACTCCTTTTCCACTTCCTTAAAACCCACTCTTGGTGGAGTAGGTGGAGTAGGAAGGATGTCATGAAGGATGGATCTAATTTCGGGACAGGATTTAAGGAAGTCGTATCCTTGCTGGAGAGCCACATTCAGAGTCCGCTCCAGTCCCGGAAAGTATCTCGTGCAAAAAGGGGCACTTCTGGGGTTCTTCGGTGGAAGGTTCTGGGTTTGGGGGATGAGGAGGTGGCTCTGGTAATTTGCTTCTGAACCAGATCAGGAGGATAGCTGCGGGATGTGAAAGCTGTTATTAGGTTATTGGTGTACTGCTTCAGAGATTTGGGACTGGAGCAGACTCGGTTGCCATAAAGACCTAAGCTGTAGGGAAGGGAACGTTTGATGTGGAATGGATGGCAGCTGTCATAATGCAGGTACTGTTGTTTATTGGTAGGTTTGATGTGGACGGATGTGTGAAGTTGGCTTTTGGATAGATGGAGGTCTCCATTGAGGAAAGTGGCATGGGATTTGGAATAGGACCAGGTGAATTTGGTGGGACCAAAGGAGTTGAGGTTGAAGAGGAAATTATGGAGTTCTTCTTCACTGTGAGTCCAGATCATGAAGATGTCATCAATGAATCTGTACCAAACTTTGACAGGCTTGGGTATCCAGGGAGGCTTCCTCTAAGTGTCCCATGAATAAGTTTGCGTATGAGGGGGCCATCCTGGTTCCCATGGCTGTTCCCTTTAGTTGTTTGTATGTCTGGCCCTCAAAAGTGAAGAAGTTGTGGGTTAGGATGAAGCTGGCTAGGGTATTAAGGAAAGAGGTTTTAGGTACGCAAGTGGGTGGTCGGCGTGAAAGGAAATACTCCATCGCAGTGAGGCCCTGGGCATGTGGGATATCTGTGTATAAGGAAGTGGCATCAATGGTTACAAGGATGGTTTCTGGAGGTAATAGGCTGGGTAAGGATTTCAGGCGATCGAGGAAGTGGTTGGTGTCTTTGATGAAGGATGGGAGACTGCACATGATGGGTTGAAGGTGGTGGTCTATGTAGGCAGAGATCCTGTAGGGGCTTGGTAACCGGCCACAATGGGGCGGCCGGGATGATTGGGTTTTTGAATCTTGGGAAGTAGGTAGAAGGTGGGGGTGTGGGGTGTCGGTGAGGTCATGAGGTTAATGGAGTCAGGTGAAAGGTTTTGTAGGGGGCCTAAGGTTTTGAGGATTTCTTGAAGCTCTGCTTGCACATCAGGAATTGGGTTGTCTTGACAGACTTTATATGTGGTGCTATCTGAAAGCTGACGCAGTTCCTCAGCCACATACTCCCGCCGATCAAGCACCATGGTTGTGGATGCCTTGTCGGCTGGGAGAATGACGATGGAATGGTCAACCTTCAGATCACGGATAGCTCGGGATTCAGCTGCGGTAATGTTGGGAGTAGGATTAAGGTTTCTCAGGAAAGAGTGA
>CM048751.1:366328391-366499873 GCA_026315105.1 Locusta migratoria | reverse complement strand
TGCAAGAAGAGACATAATTCCTTCATAAAATGTCTGCTGCTGGTGGTGGTGGTGCCACTTCAGGCAGCTGGTGATGTGCAAGAAGAGACATAATTCTTCATAAAATGTCTGCTGCTGGTGGTGGTGGTGCCACTTCAGGCAGCTGGTGATGTGCAAGAAGAGACATAATTCTTCATAAAATGTCTGCTGCTGGTGGTGGTGGTGCCACTTCAGGCAGCTGGTGATGTGCAAGAAGAGACATAATTCTTCATAAAATGTCTGCTGCTGGTGGTGGTGGTGCCACTTCAGGCAGCTGGTGATGTGCAAGAAGAGACATAATTCTTCATAAAATGTCTGCTGCTGGTGGTGGTGGTGCCACTTCAGGCAGCTGGTGATGTGCAAGAAGAGACATAATTCTTCATAAAATGTCTGCTGCTGGTGGTGGTGGTGCCACTTCAGGCAGCTGGTGATGTGCAAGAAGAGACATAATTCTTCATAAAATGTCTGCTGCTGGTGGTGGTGGTGCCACTTCAGGCAGCTGGTGATGTGCAAGAAGAGACATAATTCTTCATAAAATGTCTGCTGCTGGTGGTGGTGGTGCCACTTCAGGCAGCTGGTGATGTGCAAGAAGAGACATAATTCTTCATAAAATGTCTGCTGCTGGTGGTGGTGGTGCCACTTCAGGCAGCTGGTGATGTGCAAGAAGAGACATAATTCTTCATAAAATGTCTGCTGCTGGTGGTTGTGGTGCCACTTCAGGCAGCTGGTGATGTGCAAGAAGAGACATAATTCTTCATAAAATGTCTGCTGCTGGTGGTGGTGGTGCCACTTCAGGCAGCTGGTGATGTGCAAGAAGAGACATAATTCTTCATAAAATGTCTGCTGCTGGTGGTGGTGGTGCCACTTCAGGCAGCTGGTGATGTGCAAGAAGAGACATAATTCTTCATAAAATGTCTGCTGCTGGTGGTGGTGGTGCCACTTCAGGCAGCTGGTGATGTGCAAGAAGAGACATAATTCTTCATAAAATGTCTGCTGCTGGTGGTGGTGGTGGTGCCACTTCAGGCAGCTGGTGATGTGCAAGAAGAGACATAATTCTTCATAAAATGTCTGCTGGTGGTGGTGGTGGTGCCACTTCAGGCAGCTGGTGATGTGCAAGAAGAGACATAATTCTTCATAAAATGTCTGCTGCTGGTGGTGGTGGTGCCACTTCAGGCAGCTGGTGATGTGCAAGAAGAGACATAATTCTTCATAAAATGTCTGCTGCTGGTGGTGGTGGTGCCACTTCAGGCAGCTGGTGATGTGCAAGAAGAGACATAATTCTTCATAAAATGTCTGCTGCTGGTGGTGGTGGTGCCACTTCAGGCAGCTGGTGATGTGCAAGAAGAGACATAATTCTTCATAAAATGTCTGCTGCTGGTGGTGGTGGTGCCACTTCAGGCAGCTGGTGATGTGCAAGAAGAGACATAATTCTTCATAAAATGTCTGCTGCTGGTGGTGGTGGTGCCACTTCAGGCAGCTGGTGATGTGCAAGAAGAGACATAATTCTTCATAAAATGTCTGCTGCTGGTGGTGGTGGTGCCACTTCAGGCAGCTGGTGATGTGCAAGAAGAGACATAATTCTTCATAAAATGTCTGCTGGCTGGTGGTGGTGGTGCCACTTCAGGCAGCTGGTGATGTGCAAGAAGAGACATAATTCTTCATAAAATGTCTGCTGCTGGTGGTGGTGGTGCCACTTCAGGCAGCTGGTGATGTGCAAGAAGAGACATAATTCTTCATAAAATGTCTGCTGGTGGTGGTGGTGGTGCCACTTCAGGCAGCTGGTGATGTGCAAGAAGAGACATAATTCTTCATAAAATGTCTGCTGGTGGTGGTGGTGGTGCCACTTCAGGCAGCTGGTGATGTGCAAGAAGAGACATAATTCTTCATAAAATGTCTGCTGCTGGTGGTGGTGGTGCCACTTCAGGCAGCTGGTGATGTGCAAGAAGAGACATAATTCTTCATAAAATGTCTGCTGCTGGTGGTGGTGGTGCCACTTCAGGCAGCTGGTGATGTGCAAGAAGAGACATAATTCTTCATAAAATGTCTGCTGCTGGTGGTGGTGGTGCCACTTCAGGCAGCTGGTGATGTGCAAGAAGAGACATAATTCTTCATAAAATGTCTGCTGGTGGTGGTGGTGGTGCCACTTCAGGCAGCTGGTGATGTGCAAGAAGAGACATAATTCTTCATAAAATGTCTGCTGCTGGTGGTGGTGGTGCCACTTCAGGCAGCTGGTGATGTGCAAGAAGAGACATAATTCTTCATAAAATGTCTGCTGCTGGTGGTGGTGGTGCCACTTCAGGCAGCTGGTGATGTGCAAGAAGAGACATAATTCTTCATAAAATGTCTGCTGGTGGTGGTGGTGGTGCCACTTCAGGCAGCTGGTGATGTGCAAGAAGAGACATAATTCTTCATAAAATGTCTGCTGCTGGTGGTGGTGGTGCCACTTCAGGCAGCTGGTGATGTGCAAGAAGAGACATAATTCTTCATAAAATGTCTGCTGCTGGTGGTGGTGGTGCCACTTCAGGCAGCTGGTGATGTGCAAGAAGAGACATAATTCTTCATAAAATGTCTGCTGCTGGTGGTGGTGGTGCCACTTCAGGCAGCTGGTGATGTGCAAGAAGAGACATAATTCTTCATAAAATGTCTGCTGCTGGTGGTGGTGGTGCCACTTCAGGCAGCTGGTGATGTGCAAGAAGAGACATAATTCTTCATAAAATGTCTGCTGCTGGTGGTGGTGGTGCCACTTCAGGCAGCTGGTGATGTGCAAGAAGAGACATAATTCTTCATAAAATGTCTGCTGGCTGGTGGTGGTGGTGCCACTTCAGGCAGCTGGTGATGTGCAAGAAGAGACATAATTCTTCATAAAATGTCTGCTGCTGGTGGTGGTGGTGCCACTTCAGGCAGCTGGTGATGTGCAAGAAGAGACATAATTCTTCATAAAATGTCTGCTGGTGGTGGTGGTGGTGCCACTTCAGGCAGCTGGTGATGTGCAAGAAGAGACATAATTCTTCATAAAATGTCTGCTGCTGGTGGTGGTGGTGCCACTTCAGGCAGCTGGTGATGTGCAAGAAGAGACATAATTCTTCATAAAATGTCTGCTGCTGGTGGTGGTGGTGCCACTTCAGGCAGCTGGTGATGTGCAAGAAGAGACATAATTCTTCATAAAATGTCTGCTGCTGGTGGTGGTGGTGCCACTTCAGGCAGCTGGTGATGTGCAAGAAGAGACATAATTCTTCATAAAATGTCTGCTGCTGGTGGTGGTGGTGCCACTTCAGGCAGCTGGTGATGTGCAAGAAGAGACATAATTCTTCATAAAATGTCTGCTGCTGGTGGTGGTGGTGCCACTTCAGGCAGCTGGTGATGTGCAAGAAGAGACATAATTCTTCATAAAATGTCTGCTGCTGGTGGTGGTGGTGCCACTTCAGGCAGCTGGTGATGTGCAAGAAGAGACATAATTCTTCATAAAATGTCTGCTGGTGGTGGTGGTGGTGCCACTTCAGGCAGCTGGTGATGTGCAAGAAGAGACATAATTCTTCATAAAATGTCTGCTGGTGGTGGTGGTGGTGCTACTTCAGGCAGCTGGTGATGTGCAAGAAGAGACATAATTCTTCATAAAATGTCTGCTGGTGGTGGTGGTGGTGCCACTTCAGGCAGCTGGTGATGTGCAAGAAGAGACATAATTCTTCATAAAATGTCTGCTGGTGGTGGTGGTGGTGCCACTTCAGGCAGCTGGTGATGTGCAAGAAGAGACATAATTCTTCATAAAATGTCTGCTGCTGGTGGTGGTGGTGCCACTTCAGGCAGCTGGTGATGTGCAAGAAGAGACATAATTCTTCATAAAATGTCTGCTGCTGGTGGTGGTGGTGCCACTTCAGGCAGCTGGTGATGTGCAAGAAGAGACATAATTCTTCATAAAATGTCTGCTGCTGGTGGTGGTGGTGCCACTTCAGGCAGCTGGTGATGTGCAAGAAGAGACATAATTCTTCATAAAATGTCTGCTGCTGGTGGTGGTGGTGCCACTTCAGGCAGCTGGTGATGTGCAAGAAGAGACATAATTCTTCATAAAATGTCTGCTGCTGGTGGTGGTGGTGCCACTTCAGGCAGCTGGTGATGTGCAAGAAGAGACATAATTCTTCATAAAATGTCTGCTGCTGGTGGTGGTGGTGCCACTTCAGGCAGCTGGTGATGTGCAAGAAGAGACATAATTCTTCATAAAATGTCTGCTGCTGGTGGTGGTGGTGCCACTTCAGGCAGCTGGTGATGTGCAAGAAGAGACATAATTCTTCATAAAATGTCTGCTGCTGGTGGTGGTGATGCCACTTCAGGCAGCTGGTGATGTGCAAGAAGAGACATAATTCTTCATAAAATGTCTGCTGCTGGTGGTGGTGGTGCCACTTCAGGCAGCTGGTGATGTGCAAGAAGAGACATAATTCTTCATAAAATGTCTGCTGCTGGTGGTGGTGGTGCCACTTCAGGCAGCTGGTGATGTGCAAGAAGAGACATAATTCTTCATAAAATGTCTGCTGGTGGTGGTGGTGGTGCCACTTCAGGCAGCTGGTGATGTGCAAGAAGAGACATAATTCTTCATGAAAATGTCTGCTGCTGGTGGTGGTGGTGCCACTTCAGGCAGCTGGTGATGTGCAAGAAGAGACATAATTCTTCATAAAATGTCTGCTGCTGGTGGTGGTGGTGCCACTTCAGGCAGCTGGTGATGTGCAAGAAGAGACATAATTCTTCATAAAATGTCTGCTGGTGGTGGTGGTGGTGCCACTTCAGGCAGCTGGTGATGTGCAAGAAGAGACATAATTCTTCATAAAATGTCTGCTGCTGGTGGTGGTGGTGCCACTTCAGGCAGCTGGTGATGTGCAAGAAGAGACATAATTCTTCATAAAATGTCTGCTGGTGGTGGTGGTGGTGCCACTTCAGGCAGCTGGTGATGTGCAAGAAGAGACATAATTCTTCATAAAATGTCTGCTGCTGGTGGTGGTGGTGCCACTTCAGGCAGCTGGTGATGTGCAAGAAGAGACATAATTCTTCATAAAATGTCTGCTGCTGGTGGTGGTGGTGCCACTTCAGGCAGCTGGTGATGTGCAAGAAGAGACATAATTCTTCATAAAATGTCTGCTGCTGGTGGTGGTGGTGCCACTTCAGGCAGCTGGTGATGTGCAAGAAGAGACATAATTCTTCATAAAATGTCTGCTGCTGGTGGTGGTGGTGCCACTTCAGGCAGCTGGTGATGTGCAAGAAGAGACATAATTCTTCATAAAATGTCTGCTGGTGGTGGTGGTGGTGCCACTTCAGGCAGCTGGTGATGTGCAAGAAGAGACATAATTCTTCATAAAATGTCTGCTGCTGGTGGTGGTGGTGCCACTTCAGGCAGCTGGTGATGTGCAAGAAGAGACATAATTCTTCATAAAATGTCTGCTGCTGGTGGTGGTGGTGCCACTTCAGGCAGCTGGTGATGTGCAAGAAGAGACATAATTCTTCATAAAATGTCTGCTGCTGGTGGTGGTGGTGCCACTTCAGGCAGCTGGTGATGTGCAAGAAGAGACATAATTCTTCATAAAATGTCTGCTGCTGGTGGTGGTGGTGCCACTTCAGGCAGCTGGTGATGTGCAAGAAGAGACATAATTCTTCATAAAATGTCTGCTGCTGGTGGTGGTGGTGCCACTTCAGGCAGCTGGTGATGTGCAAGAAGAGACATAATTCTTCATAAAATGTCTGCTGCTGGTGGTGGTGGTGCCACTTCAGGCAGCTGGTGATGTGCAAGAAGAGACATAATTCTTCATAAAATGTCTGCTGCTGGTGGTGGTGGTGCCACTTCAGGCAGCTGGTGATGTGCAAGAAGAGACATAATTCTTCATAAAATGTCTGCTGCTGGTGGTGGTGGTGCCACTTCAGGCAGCTGGTGATGTGCAAGAAGAGACATAATTCTTCATAAAATGTCTGCTGCTGGTGGTGGTGGTGCCACTTCAGGCAGCTGGTGATGTGCAAGAAGAGACATAATTCTTCATAAAATGTCTGCTGCTGGTGGTGGTGGTGCCACTTCAGGCAGCTGGTGATGTGCAAGAAGAGACATAATTCTTCATAAAATGTCTGCTGCTGGTGGTGGTGGTGCCACTTCAGGCAGCTGGTGATGTGCAAGAAGAGACATAATTCTTCATAAAATGTCTGCTGCTGGTGGTGGTGGTGCCACTTCAGGCAGCTGGTGATGTGCAAGAAGAGACATAATTCTTCATAAAATGTCTGCTGCTGGTGGTGGTGGTGCCACTTCAGGCAGCTGGTGATGTGCAAGAAGAGACATAATTCTTCATAAAATGTCTGCTGCTGGTGGTGGTGGTGCCACTTCAGGCAGCTGGTGATGTGCAAGAAGAGACATAATTCTTCATAAAATGTCTGCTGGTGGTGGTGGTGGTGCCACTTCAGGCAGCTGGTGATGTGCAAGAAGAGACATAATTCTTCATAAAATGTCTGCTGCTGGTGGTGGTGGTGCCACTTCAGGCAGCTGGTGATGTGCAAGAAGAGACATAATTCTTCATAAAATGTCTGCTGCTGGTGGTGGTGGTGCCACTTCAGGCAGCTGGTGATGTGCAAGAAGAGACATAATTCTTCATAAAATGTCTGCTGCTGGTGGTGGTGGTGCCACTTCAGGCAGCTGGTGATGTGCAAGAAGAGACATAATTCTTCATAAAATGTCTGCTGGTGGTGGTGGTGGTGCCACTTCAGGCAGCTGGTGATGTGCAAGAAGAGACATAATTCTTCATAAAATGTCTGCTGCTGGTGGTGGTGGTGCCACTTCAGGCAGCTGGTGATGTGCAAGAAGAGACGAGACATAATTCTTCATAAAATGTCTGCTGCTGGTGGTGGTGGTGCCACTTCAGGCAGCTGGTGATGTGCAAGAAGAGACATAATTCTTCATAAAATGTCTGCTGCTGGTGGTGGTGGTGCCACTTCAGGCAGCTGGTGATGTGCAAGAAGAGACATAATTCTTCATAAAATGTCTGCTGGTGGTGGTGGTGGTGCCACTTCAGGCAGCTGGTGATGTGCAAGAAGAGACATAATTCTTCATAAAATGTCTGCTGCTGGTGGTGGTGGTGCCACTTCAGGCAGCTGGTGATGTGCAAGAAGAGACATAATTCTTCATAAAATGTCTGCTGCTGGTGGTGGTGGTGCCACTTCAGGCAGCTGGTGATGTGCAAGAAGAGACATAATTCTTCATAAAATGTCTGCTGGTGGTGGTGGTGGTGCCACTTCAGGCAGCTGGTGATGTGCAAGAAGAGACATAATTCTTCATAAAATGTCTGCTGCTGGTGGTGGTGGTGCCACTTCAGGCAGCTGGTGATGTGCAAGAAGAGACATAATTCTTCATAAAATGTCTGCTGGTGGTGGTGGTGGTGCCACTTCAGGCAGCTGGTGATGTGCAAGAAGAGACATAATTCTTCATAAAATGTCTGCTGCTGGTGGTGGTGGTGCCACTTCAGGCAGCTGGTGATGTGCAAGAAGAGACATAATTCTTCATAAAATGTCTGCTGCTGGTGGTGGTGGTGCCACTTCAGGCAGCTGGTGATGTGCAAGAAGAGACATAATTCTTCATAAAATGTCTGCTGGTGGTGGTGGTGGTGCCACTTCAGGCAGCTGGTGATGTGCAAGAAGAGACATAATTCTTCATAAAATGTCTGCTGCTGGTGGTGGTGGTGCCACTTCAGGCAGCTGGTGATGTGCAAGAAGAGACATAATTCTTCATAAAATGTCTGCTGGTGGTGGTGGTGGTGCCACTTCAGGCAGCTGGTGATGTGCAAGAAGAGACATAATTCTTCATAAAATGTCTGCTGCTGGTGGTGGTGGTGCCACTTCAGGCAGCTGGTGATGTGCAAGAAGAGACATAATTCTTCATAAAATGTCTGCTGCTGGTGGTGGTGGTGCCACTTCAGGCAGCTGGTGATGTGCAAGAAGAGACATAATTCTTCATAAAATGTCTGCTGCTGGTGGTGGTGGTGCCACTTCAGGCAGCTGGTGATGTGCAAGAAGAGACATAATTCTTCATAAAATGTCTGCTGCTGGTGGTGGTGGTGCCACTTCAGGCAGCTGGTGATGTGCAAGAAGAGACATAATTCTTCATAAAATGTCTGCTGGTGGTGGTGGTGGTGCCACTTCAGGCAGCTGGTGATGTGCAAGAAGAGACATAATTCTTCATAAAATGTCTGCTGCTGGTGGTGGTGGTGCCACTTCAGGCAGCTGGTGATGTGCAAGAAGAGACATAATTCTTCATAAAATGTCTGCTGCTGGTGGTGGTGGTGCCACTTCAGGCAGCTGGTGATGTGCAAGAAGAGACATAATTCTTCATAAAATGTCTGCTGCTGGTGGTGGTGGTGCCACTTCAGGCAGCTGGTGATGTGCAAGAAGAGACATAATTCTTCATAAAATGTCTGCTGCTGGTGGTGGTGGTGCCACTTCAGGCAGCTGGTGATGTGCAAGAAGAGACATAATTCTTCATAAAATGTCTGCTGCTGGTGGTGGTGGTGCCACTTCAGGCAGCTGGTGATGTGCAAGAAGAGACATAATTCTTCATAAAATGTCTGCTGCTGGTGGTGGTGGTGCCACTTCAGGCAGCTGGTGATGTGCAAGAAGAGACATAATTCTTCATAAAATGTCTGCTGGTGGTGGTGGTGGTGCCACTTCAGGCAGCTGGTGATGTGCAAGAAGAGACATAATTCTTCATAAAATGTCTGCTGCTGGTGGTGGTGGTGCCACTTCAGGCAGCTGGTGATGTGCAAGAAGAGACATAATTCTTCATAAAATGTCTGCTGGTGGTGGTGGTGGTGCCACTTCAGGCAGCTGGTGATGTGCAAGAAGAGACATAATTCTTCATAAAATGTCTGCTGCTGGTGGTGGTGGTGCCACTTCAGGCAGCTGGTGATGTGCAAGAAGAGACATAATTCTTCATAAAATGTCTGCTGCTGGTGGTGGTGGTGCCACTTCAGGCAGCTGGTGATGTGCAAGAAGAGACATAATTCTTCATAAAATGTCTGCTGCTGGTGGTGGTGGTGCCACTTCAGGCAGCTGGTGATGTGCAAGAAGAGACATAATTCTTCATAAAATGTCTGCTGCTGGTGGTGGTGGTGCCACTTCAGGCAGCTGGTGATGTGCAAGAAGAGACATAATTCTTCATAAAATGTCTGCTGCTGGTGGTGGTGGTGCCACTTCAGGCAGCTGGTGATGTGCAAGAAGAGACATAATTCTTCATAAAATGTCTGCTGCTGGTGGTGGTGGTGCCACTTCAGGCAGCTGGTGATGTGCAAGAAGAGACATAATTCTTCATAAAATGTCTGCTGGTGGTGGTGGTGGTGCCACTTCAGGCAGCTGGTGATGTGCAAGAAGAGACATAATTCTTCATAAAATGTCTGCTGCTGGTGGTGGTGGTGCCACTTCAGGCAGCTGGTGATGTGCAAGAAGAGACATAATTCTTCATAAAATGTCTGCTGCTGGTGGTGGTGGTGCCACTTCAGGCAGCTGGTGATGTGCAAGAAGAGACATAATTCTTCATAAAATGTCTGCTGCTGGTGGTGGTGGTGCCACTTCAGGCAGCTGGTGATGTGCAAGAAGAGACATAATTCTTCATAAAATGTCTGCTGCTGGTGGTGGTGGTGCCACTTCAGGCAGCTGGTGATGTGCAAGAAGAGACATAATTCTTCATAAAATGTCTGCTGCTGGTGGTGGTGGTGCCACTTCAGGCAGCTGGTGATGTGCAAGAAGAGACATAATTCTTCATAAAATGTCTGCTGCTGGTGGTGGTGGTGCCACTTCAGGCAGCTGGTGATGTGCAAGAAGAGACATAATTCTTCATAAAATGTCTGCTGGTGGTGGTGGTGGTGCCACTTCAGGCAGCTGGTGATGTGCAAGAAGAGACATAATTCTTCGTAAAATGTCTGCTGCTGGTGGTGGTGGTGCCACTTCAGGCAGCTGGTGATGTGCAAGAAGAGACATAATATTTCATAAAATGTCTGCTGGTGGTGGTGGTGGTGGTGCCACTTCAGGCAGCTGGTGATGTGCAAGAAGAGACATAATTCTTCATAAAATGTCTGCTGCTGGTGGTGGTGGTGCCACTTCAGGCAGCTGGTGATGTGCAAGAAGAGACATAATTCTTCGTAAAATGTCTGCTGCTGGTGGTGGTGGTGCCACTTCAGGCAGCTGGTGATGTGCAAGAAGAGACATAATTCTTCATAAAATGTCTGCTGCTGGTGGTGGTGGTGCCACTTCAGGCAGCTGGTGATGTGCAAGAAGAGACATAATTCTTCATAAAATGTCTGCTGCTGGTGGTGGTGGTGCCACTTCAGGCAGCTGGTGATGTGCAAGAAGAGACATAATTCTTCGTAAAATGTCTGCTGCTGGTGGTGGTGGTGCCACTTCAGGCAGCTGGTGATGTGCAAGAAGAGACATAATTCTTCATAAAATGTCTGCTGCTGGTGGTGGTGGTGCCACTTCAGGCAGCTGGTGATGTGCAAGAAGAGACATAATTCTTCGTAAAATGTCTGCTGCTGGTGGTGGTGGTGCCACTTCAGGCAGCTGGTGATGTGCAAGAAGAGACATAATTCTTCATAAAATGTCTGCTGCTGGTGGTGGTGGTGCCACTTCAGGCAGCTGGTGATGTGCAAGAAGAGACATAATTCTTCATAAAATGTCTGCTGCTGCTGGTGGTGGTGCCACTTCAGGCAGCTGGTGATGTGCAAGAAGAGACATAATTCTTCATAAAATGTCTGCTGGTGGTGGTGGTGGTGCCACTTCAGGCAGCTGGTGATGTGCAAGAAGAGACATAATTCTTCATAAAATGTCTGCTGCTGGTGGTGGTGGTGCCACTTCAGGCAGCTGGTGATGTGCAAGAAGAGACATAATTCTTCATAAAATGTCTGCTGCTGGTGGTGGTGGTGCCACTTCAGGCAGCTGGTGATGTGCAAGAAGAGACATAATTCTTCATAAAATGTCTGCTGCTGGTGGTGGTGGTGCCACTTCAGGCAGCTGGTGATGTGCAAGAAGAGACATAATTCTTCATAAAATGTCTGCTGCTGGTGGTGGTGGTGCCACTTCAGGCAGCTGGTGATGTGCAAGAAGAGACATAATTCTTCATAAAATGTCTGCTGCTGGTGGTGGTGGTGCCACTTCAGGCAGCTGGTGATGTGCAAGAAGAGACATAATTCTTCATAAAATGTCTGCTGCTGGTGGTGGTGGTGCCACTTCAGGCAGCTGGTGATGTGCAAGAAGAGACATAATTCTTCATAAAATGTCTGCTGGTGGTGGTGGTGGTGCCACTTCAGGCAGCTGGTGATGTGCAAGAAGAGACATAATTCTTCATAAAATGTCTGCTGCTGGTGGTGGTGGTGCCACTTCAGGCAGCTGGTGATGTGCAAGAAGAGACATAATTCTTCATAAAATGTCTGCTGCTGGTGGTGGTGGTGCCACTTCAGGCAGCTGGTGATGTGCAAGAAGAGACATAATTCTTCATAAAATGTCTGCTGCTGGTGGTGGTGGTGCCACTTCAGGCAGCTGGTGATGTGCAAGAAGAGACATAATTCTTCATAAAATGTCTGCTGCTGGTGGTGGTGGTGCCACTTCAGGCAGCTGGTGATGTGCAAGAAGAGACATAATTCTTCATAAAATGTCTGCTGCTGGTGGTGGTGGTGCCACTTCAGGCAGCTGGTGATGTGCAAGAAGAGACATAATTCTTCATAAAATGTCTGCTGCTGGTGGTGGTGGTGCCACTTCAGGCAGCTGGTGATGTGCAAGAAGAGACATAATTCTTCATAAAATGTCTGCTGCTGGTGGTGGTGGTGCCACTTCAGGCAGCTGGTGATGTGCAAGAAGAGACATAATTCTTCATAAAATGTCTGCTGCTGGTGGTGGTGGTGCCACTTCAGGCAGCTGGTGATGTGCAAGAAGAGACATAATTCTTCATAAAATGTCTGCTGCTGGTGGTGGTGGTGCCACTTCAGGCAGCTGGTGATGTGCAAGAAGAGACATAATTCTTCATAAAATGTCTGCTGCTGGTGGTGGTGGTGCCACTTCAGGCAGCTGGTGATGTGCAAGAAGAGACATAATTCTTCATAAAATGTCTGCTGCTGGTGGTGGTGGTGCCACTTCAGGCAGCTGGTGATGTGCAAGAAGAGACATAATTCTTCATAAAATGTCTGCTGCTGGTGGTGGCGGTGTAAACGGGAGGACGCACAGACGCGCCAATGCTTTATCTGCTTTTCATGATACGAAATGTCATCTAATTTTTTTTATGTTTAATTATAATAAATTGATTTTGAGCAGATCGTCTTTCATTTAAGAACGTTCCTTTGTCACTATTTTGGAGGGGAAACAGAATAGTTAAATTCCACAGTTTACCAATAATTTTTCAAGTACATTTTGTTTTGTTTGGTACAAATAATACACTGCAATAGAGTAGGAATATTTATTATATGTTTGAATCTATGATCACATCATAGCTGATCAGTAACATTTTAATTTTCCATATTTTGGATAAATATGGTGTCCACCCAAGATAATTAACTGTTGTCATATATAATTCCTCACCAAGGACATAGTTCACACATGACAACTTCAGCCGTAGAACAATCGACTAGTTTACAACCTGCAGAGTATAGCGGAAGACCGGACAGCGTGGATAACTGTCGCGTGGAAACCCGCCGTTTGGCAAAACAGCGATGATGACGACGACGATGATGTGGGCAGATCAATGTAGCAAGTGGATGAACTTAAATAGACATATTCAGTTGTATGGTGAGAATAAATACTTCGTACAAGCACCTGCAACACAATTTAATTCAATCGTGTGTTTGCGTGGTGCGGACTTTACGAGATGAAGTTTGATCACGGTAACTTCAAAAGGTGACGCACTGTAGACAGTAAACTCTTCGTGGTTGATCGGAAGGCACGGTAAAACTCTCACGATATATGAATCTAATAAAAGTGGTACTCTTGTCCGAAAACGCGACCTGTCAATGTAGACAACCAGGTTGGCGGGCAGGGAGCAGGTGGCTGGCCGCTGACAGCACGGCTGCGGCACTCCCAGCTGGGGTGGGGCGGCACTCCTGCACGAGGCGGCTGCTGATACTGCTGCTGCTGCTGATACTGCTGCTGCTGCTGCTGATACTGCTGCTGCAGACGCGACGCTCAGCCCCACTGGACGCCAGCTGAACGAACAAAAAAAAAATGATACTACTACCATCAGTGGGACCACGTATAGCAAGCAATATAGACACTTTAAAATGGCTCTGCCTATTCAGCAACTTTCTTAGCCGGGTAGTAAATGGGGATCATCACTACTGTGGTGGGTGTTACAATGATAGCAACAGCGTTTCTGGTTATTAACATTTTATTCTGCGACGTAGACCATCCGGTGCCGTAATTTCCTAGGAGCTGTGTACATCGAATGAAACGACTGTGCGCTCGATGTACATCGGACGTTCGACTCTCGCTTGGCTAGCGGTGACGTAAAACTACGGCGGACACGCCTCAGTTGTGTAGCTGCCGGCTAACCGCTATGGTCATTCTTGACGACACAGTTCCATGAAATTTCTTGGCCGATTCAAATTGCGACGAGATAGTGAATCGAAAAGTACATCGAGTTCCAGTCACTACACGAGTGTAACTGTTTTACGTAATGTAACTTCACCGCGTTCTCACAATAAACAACTTATATTCGTTGTCAATAAAAAAGCCAAAGTTCTGTAATTAAAACAAACTACGTGTATCCAAATGATAGTTATCGGACAAGCTAATGTAATAATTTTTACGTATGTGTCGCGATTTTGAAGGATGTGGTTAGGAGGAACAGCTTGTTCACTCGCAACGATTTAAGCTGTACTCTTAGGTTTCTGCCTGACCACCTCATTTAATTTCATGACATTCGGAACAATCATAACATTCGCTTGTTCACTCGCAACAATGTGAACTGTAAACTGCCTAACAACATCCTTTAAAATTCAAAATTTTAAACATGGCTGCAATTCAGTAACGGTGGAACACGATCCGAAAGTCAAAACAGTTTCAGCCGACCAGTTGCATAAAATGGTTTACATGCATAAACCTTTACCTAGGTTTCGGCAAAATTACTTTTGCCAAAGCCTAGTTAAAGTTTTATGCATGTAAACCATTTTATGCAACTGGTCGGCTGAAACTGTGTTGACTTTTGGATGCTTCAAAATTCCTTGATTTTCATGTTCAACTGTGAATGGTATGATCTTATGCATCTTGTTCAGATCATTAGCCAAGTCATTTATCTCTTCCTCGGAGCCTTGTATATATAGTATATACATAGTATGTATAGTATATATATAGTATATCGATTTTATCTCTATGTTTAACGTTTGGCTTTTAAATTACCTGGACTTGAAGATTGACAACAACAATAATAGGCTCAAGTTAGGCATTTGTAGGAAACCCACATTAACAGGCGCTGTCATTAATAAAAAGTCTTGCCACCCAAACACATACCCAGCAAACAAACTTTTTTAAAAGTGCACTTCATAGAGTAAAGTCAAGTCCGTTGACCCCTGAAAACAAGGAAGCTGAAGTGAAGGTTCTTAGACAGACAGCAGGAGAAAATGATCATGACGCGGGTTTTATACACAGATTAGAAAAGTTGATAACACGTAAGAATCAACTACGTGAAGAAAATTCGCACAAATGTAAATGGGCTATACCATTTTCGGGACCCGTCTCCTAAAAATTGACGAGACTGTTTAAAAAGAGAGACGTTAAAATTGCCTTTAGAAGAGACAATAAATTAGAACTTAAGCTGAAGCATTAGAACTGGATGGGGAAAGCGGGGGTATACCAAATGAAGTGTAATGATTGGGAAATGAAGTAAATAGGACAAACGGGAAGGAATTTTAAGGCGCGGTTTAAAGAGCACAGTAATAGAGAGAATGGCTCATCTACAGTGGCTAAACATCTGCAAACTGAACGACATTCGTTGGACTCCATAAATGATAGTTTGAAAGTCATGAACTGTGACAAAGGTTGGTTATTATCAAATCTCGGAGATCTTTTCTGCGTTGAGAGAGGATTCCAACAACATGCTCAACGAAAAGACAGAACTATCTAAAAACCATTACTCGGCACAATTTAGCAACCTTCTCCTTGAGAAACACTGATGTGTATGCATGTATTAAACATCGACTTCTTGCTTTTAACTTCACTGAAAAATTTAGAGCTTAGTTCCGTTACAAAACTTTTAATTTTGTGACTAATTTTATGAATAAACGTTAGGTATCTTGAGTACAATATCTTTGGCCACCAATGACAGCTATTAAGCACATGGAAAATCTTCGAAGTTGGATCAGCTGTCCCTTAGTACACAACTAGCTGCCGTCTGAGAAACATGTAGTACTGCGCAATGCTTAATTTTTGACAATGTACATTCACAGCTATTGTGTTTGACGTTGCTTCCTGACAGCAGACACGTTTCATGGTAGGTAGGAGGTTAGTTTCATTGGAATGTTTGTGGTGCTGTCGTTTGTACATAGTGCCCTTACCCTTCTACGTTTCCTTGTTTTACAGAACTTGATAACAGGATAATGTCGCCCCGAAACATGTCGTGTTGACATATATATTTTATTATTGACAACTGGTGCGTGAAGTACAGTAATAGTTGTGAAACAGTTGTGTGATGGCGTCTAAACAGATGACGTAACATAGCGCCTCAACCCGCTCGGCCGCTCCGAAGCGGCTGAAAGAGTATTACAAGATTTTGTCCACTCGTAAGCTCCCTACCTCGCAAGACCTTCCACCACAGGTAAGACGTTTTATATCCAATAAAGTACCTCTTAAAACAGCTGAGCAACTCCATGAGCGCAACTCCATGAGCGCAAGAATTTGGGATTTGTTTAATGGACAAAACAACGTCTGATAGACGGTCTCTCGAAGGAGCTTCAAGGAGCGGTACTGTACTGGTGTCGGTCGGTGCCACTGCAGCTACTGGAAGTTCAGACTGAGACAGGCAGACGGTCGCGCAGCCGACATACCAGCAGTGGCCCGGCACTCACCAACTGTCCACTACGGTCGTCCTCAGGACTCAGCAGGGATGACCCAACTCCATCTAGTCAGTCAGGGAGTTCTGCAATGGTTGAACGAGATGCTCTTTGATCTGGGCCGCAGATACGAATATCTTACTAGTTAAACACTAGTATATTTTACTAAACTATGACAGTAATTTTTATGTAGCTGCCATTATACCATACAGGATGAATCAACTAACACTTGCAACGCAAATATTGCGGAAATGGAAAGTGCGATTGATGTGCTGTTTTCACAGAATGGATTGGTAGTCAGGGGCTCGTAATTTTAGCCAACAAGCTTAGAAAGTGTATTTATCATGCAAACATACTTTTTTTTTAAATGGAACAATGGTTGTTTGTGTCCTGCACTGGAACTTTTGACACCAGCTGTGACGGCCGCAGTGGCCGAGCGGTCTGCGGTTCGAATCCCCCCTCGGGCATGGATATTTGTGCCGTCCTTAGTATTAGCTAGTTCATAAGTAGTGCGTAAATTTAGGGACTGATGACCCCATAATCTCTACAAACATTTGAACTTTTTTTCCAGAGAATTTTGAATGACAGTTTTATCAGGTTTAGTTTGGCAGCTACAACCATTCAAACTTTCGGCTGCCATAGCGTAGCTGACTGGCCGAGTGGCTAGCCCCTAGGGCACATGACCACCAGCAAGTCAGCTACACTGTCGTAGCTTCCGCCCCTAAAACTTTGAATAGTTGTAGCTGCCAAACTAAAAGTGATAGAAATGTAAATCAAAATTGTTTGTACACAGCTAGTGGCAAAAACTCCAGTACACGATGGAAAGAACCATTGTTCCATTTAAAAAACTGCCCCTGCAGGACACGACGGAAGTAGCGCGGAACAGGGCGGAACAGGGCGACGAGTCGCGAACAGCGCCGGCCGCTGCTCTGGGGAGGTGCGCTGTGCACGATGCACCGACCTGGCTGACGATCCGAAGAAGTTTTGGTCTGATATCAAAGCGGCAGGTGCATCAAAGCAAAATGCCCAGACGCTCTGTGACGAAAGTGGTACTGAAACAGAGGATGACACTCTACAGGCTGAATTACTACATGACTTTTTCTAAAGCTGTTTCACAGAGGAAGACTGCACTGTAGTCCTTCTCTAGATTGCCGCACAGATCACAAAATGGAATATATCGAAATAATTGACACAGGGACAGAAAAACAATTAAAATCGCTCAGAAGAGGAAAGGCAGCAGGACCAGATGGGATACCAGTTCGATTTTACACAGAGTACATGAAGGAACTTGCCCCACTTCTTGCAGTGGTGTACCGTAGGTCTCTAGAAGAGCGTAGCGTTCCAAAAAATTGTAAAATGGCGCAGGTCATCCCCGTTTTTAAGCAGGGACGTCGAACAGATGTGCAGAACTATAGACCTATATCTCTAACGTCCGTCAGTTGTAGGCTTTTGGAACAAGTGTTATGTTCGAGTATAATGACATTTCTGGAGACTATTAATCTGCTTAGTAGGAATCAGCATGCGTTTCGAAAAAGGCGATCGTGTGAAACCCAGCTCGCGCTATTCGTCCACGAGACTCAGAGGGCCATAGACACGGGTTCTCAGGAAGATGCTGTGTTGCTTGTCTTTCGCAAAGCGTTTCATACAGTTCCCCACAGTCGTTTAAAGAGCAAAGTAAGTGCATATGGTCTATCAGACCAATTGTGTGATTGGATATAGGAGTTCCTAGATAACAGAAAGCAGCATGCCATTCTCAATTGAGAGAAGTCTTCCGAAGTAAAAGTGATGTCAGGTGTGCCCAGGAGAGTGTCGGGGGTCCGTTGCTGTTCACGATATATAACATCAGATATTCACTGAGGCTTTTCCCCAAAATTACAGGCCTATCTCATTGACGTCGATTTGCAGTAGGATTTTCGAACATATACTTTGTTCGAACATCATGAACTACATCGAACAGAACGACCTATTACCAATAGTCAATACGGATTCAGAAAATATCGATCTTACGAAACAGAGCTTGCCCTTTATTCAAACGAAATTATGCTATCGACAAGGGATCTCAAATCGATTCCTTATTTCTGGATTTCCGGAAGGTTTTTGTCACTGTACCCCACAAGCGGATTCTAATGAAATTGCGTGCTTATGGAATATCTCCCGAAATGTGCGACTGGATTCAGGATTGCCTATCAGAAGGGACACAGATCGTAGTAATTGACGGTAAGTCATCGAGTAAAACAGAAGTGATATCTGGCGTTCCACAGGGAAGCGTTATAGGTCCCCTATTCTTCCTTGTGTTTATAAACGATTTAGGAGACAATCTGAATAGCTCCCTTAGACTGTTCGCGTATGATGCTGTCGTTTATCGGTTAGTTAAGTCAACAAGAGGATCAAAAGCAACTGCAAGGCGATTTAGACAAAATTTCTACATGGTGCGAAAATTGGCAATTAACACTAAATAATGAAAAGTGTGTAATAAAACACATGACCACTAAATGAAATCCGCTGAACTTCAATTACACGATAAATCAGTCAAACCTTAAGGTCGTAAATTCTACCTAATACCTAGGAGTTACGGACAACTTAGACTAGAGAGAACACATACAAAATATTCTGGGGAAGGCGAACCAAAGATTACGTTTCATTGGCAAAACGCTTCGAAGATGCACCATCTCCACCAAAGAGACAGCCTATATCACACTTGTGCGTCCTCTCCTGGAGTACTGTTGCCCCTTGTGGGACCCTCACCAGGTGGGACTGACGGAAGACATTGAGAAGGATCATAGAAGGGCAGCTCGTTTTGTTTTATCACGTTAGCGGGGGGAAAGCGCCACGGAAATGTTGCACGAATTGGGTGGAAATCATTAAAAGAAAGACGTTGTTGATTGCGGCGTGATCTGTTTCCGAAGTTTCAATCACCGACTTTTACTTCTGAATGTGAAAATATTTCGATAGCGCCCACCTACTTAGGGAGACATCACCATCCCAATAAAATAAGAGAAATCAGATCGAAAATGGAACGATTTAGGTGTTCTTCCTTCCCGCGCGCTATTAGAGAATGGAAGGGTAGAGAAAAGTTATGAAAGTGGTTAATGAACCGTCTGCCAGACACTTAAATGTGATTTTCAGAGTATCTATGTAGATGTAGATGTAGATGATGCTGTAGTATATAGAGAGGTTGCAACAATGGGAAATTGTATTGAAATGCAGGAGGATCAGTATCGAATGGACGCATTGTGGAAGGAATGGCGATTGAATCTTTATGTAGACAAGTGTAATGTGCTTCGAATACATAGAAAGAAAGATCCTTTGTCATTTAGCTACACTACAGCATGTCAGTAACTGGGAGCAGTTAATTCCGTAAATTATCTGGGAGTAGGCATTAGGAGTAATTTAAAATGGAACGACCGTATAAAATCAATCGTCGGAAATGGAGATGCCAGACTGAGATTCACTGGAAGAATCCTAACGGAATGCAGTCCGAAAACAATGGAAGTAGGTTACAGTACACTTGTTCGCCCACAGCTCGAATACTGCTCACCGGTGTGGGAACCGTACCAGGTGGGGTCGATAGAGGAGGTAGAGAAGATCCAACGGAGAGCAGCGCGCTTCGTTACAGGATCATTTGCTAATCGAGAAAGCGTTACGGAGATGATCGATAAACTCCAGTGGAAGACTCTGCAGGAGAGACGCTCTGTCGCTCGGTACGGGCTTTTGTCGAAGTTTCGAGAACATACCTTTACCGAGGAGTCTAGCAGTATGTTGCTCCCTCCTACGTATATGTCGCGAAGAGATCATGAGGATAAAATCAGAGAGATTAGAGCCCACACAGAGGCATACCGAAAATGTTTCTTTCCGCGAACAATACGTGACTGGAATAGGAGGGAGAACGGATAGTGGTACTCGAGGTACCCGACGCCACACACCGTAGGGTGGCTTGCGGAGTGTGGATGTAGGTGTAGATACTGCGGTTTGACCTACGAGGTTACAAAAGCAATGAGAGGAGCCTTTCAGTGATCGTTGCTAGCCAGTATTCAGTATTGGAAGGCTGCGGTGCGGTCGCCGCCGCCATGGCGCCAGACCTGGCAGCAGCCGCCGTGGCCGTGAGCGCCCGCGAGTTTCCAGAGGCCTTCCAGAGGGGCGGCAGCTCGCTCGCTGGACGGTGGCCGCCACCCCGCCAGGTCTCAACTGGAGGGTTTGGTGCAAGAAGGAGGCAGCTCTGCGTTCTCCAGTTTGCGCCAAATTTAGAAAAAACATTTTAAAAATTCAGTTTTCACCGAAACTAAAAAAAAAAAAAAAAAAAAAAAACAAAAAAAAAAAAAAAATGCCAGCCTTATTTTAGGCTATGGGGTATCTAATACTGTTGTTGTTGTGGTCTTCAGCCCGGAGACTTAATTGATGCAGCTCTCCACAATACCCTACCTTGAGCAAGCCTCTTCAACTTCACATAAGAACGGCAACCTACATCTGACTTAATCTGCTTACTGTATCCATCTCTTGGTCTTCCTCTGCGGTTTTTACCTCACACACTTCCCTCCAACGCTGAATTCACAATTCCTTGATGTCTAACAATGTGTCCCACCAATTGGCCCCTTCTTTTAGTCAAGATATGCCAGATATTCCTTTTCTACCCAATTCTGTTTAATACCTCCTCAGCAGTTACGCGATCTACCCACCTAATCTTCAGCATTCTTCTGTAGCACCACATTTCAAAAACCTCTATCCTCTTCCTGTCCGCACTGTTTATCCTCCATGTTTCACTCCCATACAAGGCAACACTCTACACAAATGCCTTCAGAAAGGAATTCCCTAGGCTTAAATCAATATTCAGTGTTAACAAATTTCTCTTTTTCAAGAACGCTTTTCTACCCATTGCCATTCTGCATTTTATATCCTCTGTACTGCGACCATCATTTGTTATTTTACTGCCCAAGTAACAAAACTCGTCTACCTCTTTATTGCTTCGTTTCCCAATCTAATTCCTTCAGCATCACCTGATTTTCTTAGACTGCACTCCATTACCCTAGCTTTGCTCTTGTTAATGTTCATCTTATATGCACCTTTCAGCACACTGTCCATTCCATTCAATTGCTCTTCCAGGTCCTTTGCTGTATCTGAAATAATTACTATGTCGTCGGCAAAACGCAATGTTTTTAATTCTTCCCCCTGAACTTTAATTCCTTCACCAAATTTCTCCTTGCTTTCCTTTATAGCTTGTTCAATGTACAAATTGAATAACATTGGAGAAAGGCTACAACCCTGTCTTACTCCCTTTCCAAACACTGACAACCGCTATCTCGTTTTTGTACAAGTTATAAATAACCCTACGCTCCGTTACTACTGACGAGAATATACACAAACGTACAACACTATTCGCACAATACATTAAGTCTGCAGTTCTTCTTCAGTCTTGGAGCTCCTCCTCAGTGCCCTCAGGATCGTTTGAAGCATTTTTTGTCCTAAAACCACATTTCGTTATGCTCAACATGCTTTCTGGCCAGCTCTTTGACAACTTTAAACTTTTGACCTTTAATCGAGAGGAGACAATCATAACCTTCATGAAAGTGGTCCATTGTTATGAGACTCGCAGGTCCTTAGTTGCAAATTTGCGCATTATCGAAGACACTCATCCCCACGAACGCACCGCATTGAAAATAATCCCTTTACCGATGTATGGCTGTACTTAGTGATTAAATATTTTCCTCTTTTCTTGTTCGATAATGATACGGAAGGGTTCTTTCCAAAAAAGATTCTTCAACCTGTCAACAAAGTTGAAAATTAATTCCTGGTTAATTTCAGTGACATGAAATTTGGGGCTGGTTCTTCTGATACTCAGAAGAGTACAGGATTATAAATACAATATCAGTTGGGGGTATCACAGGCGTAGGACTGATAATGAATAAGCAAACAGGAATGCAAGTTTATATGCCAACTAGCTATGCCGATGATGAGGAGATCGAGGAAATATATGAGGAGCTAAAGGAAATTATTCAGACAGTTAAGGGAAAGGAAAACTTAATTGTGATGGGAGACTGGAATTCGGCAGTAGGAAAAGGAAGAGAAGGAAAAATAATAGGTGAATATGGACTGGGCAGGAGGAATGAAAGAGGAAGTCGCCTGGTAGAATTTTGCACGGAACATGATTTAATCGTAACAAACACGTGGTTTAAGAATCACAAAAGAAGGTTATATACGTGGAAGAGGAGACACCGGAAGGTATCAGATAGATTTTATAATGATAAGACATAGGTACCGGAACCAGGTTATAAACTGCAGGACATACCCAGGGGCAGATATAGACTCTAATCATAACTTGTTAGTCATGAACTGTAGGCTGAAGCTGAAAAAACTACAGAAAGGTAGGAAAATAAGGAGATGGGACTTAGATAAACTGAAGGAACGTGAAGTTCTGGAGAATTTCAGAGGAAGATTTAGGCAACAATTGGCAGAAACAGGGGGAAATAAAACAGTAGAAGAGGAATGGGTAGCATTGAGAGATGAAATAGTGAAGGCAGCAGAGGACAAAATAGGTAGAAAGGCAAGACCTACAAAAAATCCCTGGATATCACAGGAAATACTACAGTTAATTGATGAAAGGAGAAAATATAAAAATGCAGTAAATGAAACAGGCAAAATGGAGTACAGACGACTAAAAAATGAGATTGACAGGAAGTGCAAAATGGCTAAGCAGGAGTGGCTAGAAGCCAAATGCAAATCTGTAGAAGAATGTATAAGAAGGGTAAAAGTAGATACCGCGTACAGGAAAATAAAAGAGACATTAGGGGACAAGAAAAGCAAGTTTACAAATATCAAGAACTCAGGTGGGAAACCAGTTCTCAGCAAAGAAGGGAAAGCGGTAAGGTGGAAAGAGTACATAGAGAAGCTCTACAAAAGAAATGAACTTAGAGACGATGTTGTAGGAAGGGAAGAGGATGTAGATCAAGATGAAATAGGAGATACTATACTGAGAGAGGAATTTGACAGAGCTCTGAAAGACCTAGGTCGGAACAAGACCCCAGGAGTAGATGACATACCCTCAGAGCTACTAAAGTCTCTGGGAGAGCCAGCCATGACAAGACTATTTGAACTGGTGTGTAGGATGTATGAGACAGGCGAAATACCCTCAGACTTTAAGAAAAATGTAATAATCCCCATTCCAAAGAAATCAGGTGCAGACAGGTGTGAAAATTACAGAACCACCAGTTTGATAAGTCATGGTTGCAAAATTTTAACACGAATTATCTACAGGATAATGGAAAAGCTGGTAGAAGCTGACCTCGGGGAAGATCAGTTTGGATTCAGGAGGGACATAGGAACCCGGGAGGCAATACTCAATTTACGTCTTATCTTAGAAGATAGATTAAGGGTAGGCAAACCTACATTTTTAGCTTTTGTAGATTTGGAGAAAGCATTTGACAATGTTGTCTCGAATACACTCCAAATACTGAAGTCAGCAGGGGTAAAATATAGGGAAAGGAGAGTTATTTACAACTTGTACAATAGCCAGATCGCAGTTATTAGACTTGAAGGGCATGAAAGGTAAGCATTCGTTGGGAAGGAAGTAAGACAGGGTTGTAGCCTTTCTCCGATGTTATTCAATTTGTACATCGAGCAGGCAGTGAAGGAAAGCAAGGAAAAATTTGGAATAGGGATTAAAGTTCAGGGGGAAGAAATAAAAACATTGTGTTTTTCTGATGACATTGTAATTCTGTCAGAGACAGCAAAGGACCTGGAAGAGCAGTTGAATGGAATGGACAGTGTGTTGAAGAGAGCGTATAAATGAACATTAACAAGAGCAAAACCAAAATAATGGTATGCGCTTTTAGAAAATCAGGCGATGCTGAAGGAATTAGATTAGGTAACGAAACAATGAAGGTGGTAGATGAGTTTTGTTACTTGGGTAGTGTGAGATTACCGCCCAATAGAAATATTGGTAATTAGCATTTGATAATTAAACAGTATGAAGTTCACTGCAAACATTGACCATGCCAATGCACTAAATGTTACACAATTTTAATCTTATTAATTATGGTAGCAATGTTTGTACGCAGAGGGGTGACAACATTTATAGTTAGGCCATAGGTAGAAATTCTCCACGTTGAGATTTGTTGTGTGCTTGTAGCTAACGGAAGGCCAGCGAGCAGGCCGACGTTGGTGGCTTGTTCCAGGTTCGTTTCTGGCGAGGGGAGAGAGGGACAATGGCGAGTGCCAGGTGCAGTGCAGTGCACAGCGTGAAATAAAATATTCTAATAGTACTTGCATTTGAAGTAATACGATGCAGTTAGGAACCTTTAAGGCCCTCATTACAAAATAGCCTGTTGATAAATAAACAATACATTAGCTGATATAGTCACATCTAGCGTAATGTGTTTAATTGACAATGAAAAGTAATAAATTACCAATGAATACAAGACACTAACACAACTAGCATGGCAATGTTTTGTTTATAAAAATAATATATATACTATTTCTCATTTTATTTTTAATTAATCTTGTGTACTTTATCTTGAAATATTCAGTTAAATCACTTACCTGTGATATAAGAAATTGCACGATTATAATAAATAGTGCGAAGGATGTTTATACCAATATAAAAACCTAATAAGAAGACATTTGTTTAATGTGTAGTGTAATTATTTTGATTTTAAGTACAGTTTTAGAAATGTATTGGCTGAGCGCTCTACGTTGGCAAGTCGGTTAGAACAGCTGACATGGGGAAGTTGATGACGTAGGGAAAAAACCCGGCAGTTGGGCTTTCGGCGCGCGCGCGGACCCAGGAAGTGACGAGTCGGGAGCGAGTGGGGAGCTGGCCGGGCGGCGTCGCTCTGCATCAGTCAGCATGTGGATCTCCAGGTGGAGACTATAGATTTTTGTGTGGCAATCGCCACGTGTGGTTGCTCGTCGTAGACTGCGCCAAGTTGAATCGAGTGCTACTGTGTGTTGTGAATATTTAGCCGGTGGAACAAGGTGTGCATCGCACTGAATTAAAGTGACTGTGTTTTGTTAATGTAACACGTGTCGTCGCATAGGCATGAACATAAACGGTGTTTGAGACAGGCACATGGTGTGAAAACAATTTGCGACAAATTTTGTCTGGGGGCTCACGAGCTATAACTTTATTTGATAAATGTGTCCACGTACAGACGTATCAGCCACAGGGTTTTAATATGGTGTAATAAACAACATAAAGTGAACTTTCACGTGTTTTCAAAAACAGTAGTTAGGAGACCCTTTTCTCACATGAACTTACTTTATTATGAATTTTCTTGTTAATCATATGCAGGGAAGGAAAGCTTTGGACGTGTGATATCATCCCCTAGAAAACGAGTCAAACAGTAGCAATCACAGTTCCAGTGTTTTTGCATGTTTAGGAATTTTGGTTCGCAGTTGGTGGTTGTGAGTTTTTAAAAATTAATCTTTCCCTATTTTAAACTCTCATCCCGACCTTCACCCTCGCAGTAGTAAAATAACATGCGATGGTCGCAGTACAGAGGATATAAAATGCAGAATGGCAATGGGAAGAGAAGCATTTTTGAAAAAGAGAAATTTGCTAACATCGAATATTAATTTAAGTGTAAGGAAGTCTTTTCTGTGTGTGGAGTGTTACCTTGTACGGGAGTGAAACATGGACGATAAGCAGTGTGGACAGGAAGAGAATAGAGGCTTTTGAAATGTGGTGCTACAGAAGAATGCTGAAGATTAGGTGAGTAGATCGCATAACTAATGAAGAGGTACTGAACAGAATTGGTGAAAGAAGGAATTTTTGGCATATCCTGACTAAAAGAAGGGATCGCTTGGTAGGACACATTCTTAGATATCGGGGAATCGTAAATTTAGCATTGGAGGGAAATGTCGTAGACTGACATAGCTGTAACAGGTTCCTCCAGAACACTGTCATATACAGTTATCTGTCATTGCTCAGCATACTGTACGTTAACAAATATTTTCAGAGGAAATCTATAGATGTTAACAGAGATGGCATAATTTTAATCATTATTTCTGTATATGTTATTATGTATGGAGTATTGTTAAGGATTTTTATTAGAAATTTTAGGAGGATATGTAGACGATACATTTATGTATGACATTGTTTTCCTTATTTAGTCTTCGGTTGACTTTAGCATTACAGTACGATATTTGATAAGTAGTGAGCTGTATTATTCTTAGTCCAGCGTTAAATAAATGTAACCTTTTACCAGGACTTATAATGGGAGAATAACACAGTGGGTACTATAGAAAACGCACTCGAGATTTTTAATATAATACTAGGATATGAAACGAACATTCTAGAAGAAATTGAAGTAGGCCAACGTATCCACGTAACTAGTGACGTAAATAATTTATTCAACGATCAAAGCGATTAGAAAAGAATTATCGATAATTTTCTTGATAGGTTAACTTTGGACAAAGGATAATAGAGCTGACCAGTAGTCAAAGATCGTATTAAAATGGTAAAGTCAACCAAAGACTAAATACGGAAAACTACGTCAAAAATAAAGGTATCGTCTACATATTTTCCTAAAATGTCTAGTAAAAATCTTTAACCTTACTCCCTACATAATACCATACACAGAAATAATAAATAAAATTATGCCATCTCTGTTATCTTCTTTATATTCTCTTTGAAAAAAAAAATTGTAAACGTACAATATTTTGACGATTGACAGATAACTGACAAAATTCGTAGACGGAAATATGAAAGAACACCTCATAAATAGTCAGTTGAAGCAGTTAACAGCTCTGAATAGCGTGTGTACTGCACTGTATAATTGAAATTTGTAAATTTTATTTTTGTACTACTTGACTGCATTTTGATAACAGAAAACGTTTTCGCAGAAATACGGCTGAGGACGGCACTTACGCCGAAAAATATCCAGTGAGTGAACGAATAAATAATTAATATGTATTGCAGTGTTTCGGACGACCCAGTTACAGTTTTGTCCATTAAAAGACGAACAGAAGTTGCCGCTAGGAGGTCTGACGTTGGCAACGCGACGCTCTGGCCTAAGTCTCCCTTCTCCTTGGCAGGCTCACTGACTCAGTGAAGATACAGAGTAGAAGCAGAGGCGCTGAACTTTTTTGCTCGCTTCTCTCCTCCTCTCGAGTAGTGCAGTCCCCTGCAGACGTCGCTGGCCCCTCGCTGAGTTGCTGGCCGGCCTCGCAGCACGGCTCGGCCACTCAGCCGCCACCGCCTCACTCACGAGGCTCGCCTCACAAAACTAAACTCCAACTGTGGGGCACCGGCTGACGCTTCCACGTTTGAACGCTACACAGTGGCGGGCTTGGGGGGGGGGGGGGGGGACCGGCCCGGGCCTCCAAATACCTCGCCAGCCCAGCAGGGTAGCGCTGGCCGGTTTCTTCTGCTGCGGCCTCAAAATCTCGAAAACTGTTTTTCAGTCTGTCCTATGCCTCTCGTCCTGCGTCCTGGAGAAGGGAGGGGGGGGGGGCTCCAATTCTTTTTTACAGTAATACATGTATTTCCAATGGCTGCGGGGGGGGGGGGGGGGGCTCATTTCGTTTCGCCGCCTCTCCTGGCCTCCAACAGCCCTAGTCCGCCACTGACACATATGTGTGTGTGTGTGTGTGTGTGATAGAAAATGTTCACCTGTGCAGGGGAAAAATATAGAAAAAAATTTAACAATGTGAAAGTCATTATTTACTTGTTGCCATTGTTAATATGATACATTTAGACATTATTCTGTACGAAAATATTGGTATCCAAAATGTTTTCTACTCCGATTACATGTCTGCAACATGATAAAATTTTTTTACTTGACAGAAGTCGTATCAGTTTGTCATTACATTAATGCTCAACAGTGAGTAAAATCCACAGCAGCGCTTTTTGTTGCATTTCTCCTCAATGCGTGACTGCGCTGCCTTCTATGGAGGAAACGATCAACTAAATGCTTAGTACAGACTGCAACCTATACGATATGCATGGTGTCGCCATCTGTCAACAACAAGTATGTCTGAAAAAGTAACAAACATTTGCGTTGCCAAACGGCAACACCATACAGTGTACGGTTAAGTAAACACTGACAACTGAGTATGAATGTGCATCAAGTTCCGTCAGACTTCATCGAAACTGCGGTGTAGTGGGACAACGGAGGTCTTGACAAACAGTGCAACGTGCACAGCTGACGGCGTAGGCGTACTCCTTGGTGGCGTGGCGGACGCTGAGGACAGCGCGGCTGCTGCTGCTGAGTCAGCGCCGGCCGCTGGAAACACCCCACTTCCCCCCCTCCCCCGCCCCCTCGCCTGCCACGCCCACCGCCGGATCGATGCGGCCACCGCCGCCATCCTGCACAGGACGTGTAACCGCCGTTGCTGTGGCAACGCGTCGCTAAAGCCCTTTCTATACGAGTCGTCGTCAGCTACAGCGCCCCTCGCGATTGACCGTCAAACTACAAAGAAACGTTCAAACCTTACGCATTTGTCGAGTCGTCTGGTTCACGTGTCTACTTCGTTTCTAGTCAACTTACAGCGAATGAATCACCACTTTATTATCACTTTTCGAAACTGTAAAATATATTGTGATGATATTTATTTGTGTTTTAGACTGCCACTTTGAAACTGTATTTAATTGGTTTCATGCAGTTCATGCGTAACTACGTCGCTCACATGTGTTAACGTTCTCATTATAAAATACGATTACATACTTCCAACCCCTGCGGTTTGAGGCACCTTCGTATACGATGAACGAGCTCAGGTGTCTATACATAGACCTTTCACCGTGATGAAGCTTCAAATAATGCTCACCAAAAACAAATATTTCATCTGTTAACTACAGCATGTTTCAGGAAAAATAGCAAATATTGTAGAAGTTGGAAATAAAGAGGTTTTACATTTAAAATGTCATACAACGTCTGTCCACATTGTGTTGGGTACAGAGATATAACTGTTGGTATGTACAACAAACTTAAAGCACATCCAAATTTGGATATTTTGACTGAATCTTTTGTCGGTTCTTGGTAGTCTGAATATGTCCTAGTAAGCAGAAAACCGGGTAACTAAGTGGTAATGAACTGTAGAACATACACAAAATTGTACTTTGAAGTCCGTATGATGCCATACTACCAAGAACCGACGGATAAATCAGTGAAAATGTCTTGATTTACATTTCCTCTAAGTTTGTTTGGCTTTCATATTAACAGCTATATCTCTGTATTCATTGAAATTTGTAGACATGTTATATAAAATTTTTAATGCAATTCCTCTATAGTATCACCTCCTAAAATACTTACGGTACGACTGAGTCAAAAACTTCGTTCTTTTGAGCAGGAGACAAGTACACGTCCTCAAACAAATTCACGACTTGGCTTCCTTTGTCTGCTGGGTTCCCCATCCGGTCGTCTGCGCATGGAGAGCCACGAGGATCAGTTTTAGGTCCGCTTTTGTTATCCTTGTACGATCGGTTTAGATTTTCTGCATATTTCGCTTCTGTGCAGACGTCCCCCACTCTACAGAAGTTCGCCTGCCAGATGAATGATGATCTGTCTTCAGTGCTAACATGGGCGAAAAATGCGGAACATAATACAAATAAGTCATCAACTTAGTCGCTTGGCAGGTGAACGTAATTTTTCAAATATAGGGTAGGAAGCAGATTGGCAGAGGAGGAGGCGTCATAGGTAGATAGGAAGGAGGGACGGAGAGAGGAGGAATAAATAGATGGATATGAAGAAAGGGGAGAGAGACGAAGGCAGGTGGAGGAGAAGAAAGGTAAAGGGGAGGGAAAAAAAATCACACTGACGTGTTTTACGGCTCACTTTAGATTTGTAGTTTTATAAGTTTTTGCAAACATTTTGGACCAAAATAATAATCTAAATTATAAAAAAATTATGGTGATAAGATTACGACTCTGTTATTGTGGTAATATCTATGCACCCAGCACGTAATATTCTTTCTGACCGTATTTTAACAAACAGACAAAATTATATGATGTTTGAATTTAGCTTTGACAAACATATTCTTTTTTGAACTTTTTCCTCTTTGAACTATCATTTTAATATCTGTCCCACATTTTCATTATATTTTCCGTTAAAATATTATCACCTGTCTCGCCTTGGTAGTTCTAAGTTTATTTTCTTTGCCTGTACTGGTTATCATTCACTATAGGCTGGGAGGAACGTAGCGTACATTTGGTGTTCGGACGAGTGACTATAGCGTGGATGGAACACAGCGTACATTTGGCGTTCGTAAATCAGTCATGTGACATCCCCCGTCCAAAAATCTCTTTTATGTATGCCATCTTGCTTTTCTTATTATAACTCAAGCGTTGTCAGTTCAAAGCAGTTTCAACCATTGAAAATTACCAAAACCACGTCGTTCTTAGGACAATGAATTATAATCTAATGTTAGTTAGTTAGTTAACACCTGCTATTGATGGTACGAGAATCACGGATTACTCACGCAGCTGTTCGTCATTAGGAATTCGTTGGTGATGTACCAACATATTACAGGGTAGTTCGGAACTTGCTAGGGCGCGGTTGCTCAGCACACTCGGTCAGAGGGTTGCCGGCATGGTAGATTGACGCCCTCTGTAATGAGAGAACTGACTTACCCGAAACGATCAAAATAGGACAAAACAAACCGTCCACAAAGTACCCGTTCAAACCGAAGAACAAATGAAGACACAGAAAACGAAAGACGGTTCAACTGACACCATCTGAAGAGAAGGCCTGTGCACTGCCGTGCCACATCGCACCGCACAGGGTAGGTGACGATCGCGTAGCTCACTGGCTGGCCGCTGTGAAGCGGTGCGCTATGAGTAGTATAATGACGCCGCTCTCGCCCCGGGGGCCAGCAATGCATTGCGCGAGTACCGCTACCCCCACCCCTCCTCCCTCGGCCAATTGTCTGACCACAGATCAAAGGATGCCGCCACAGGATGATTGATAGGTCTTCCCGGAAGGACAGGACGATTACATTTAGGTGCTTTTGATTCGCTTCTTGTCCGACCGCTAATCAAAGGACGCCACCATAATGCACTTAAGGACGATTGACAGGTTGCAAGTAAACAATGCCTCCCTCGGCCACACACGACGCCCCCCTCCAACCCCTCGGCGCCGCCGTCAGACAGGCAGCACCTCCGACAGGTCCAGACCTGTCGACCCCTCGACATGTCCAGTCCGGCGCCGCCCCGGCGATCGCGTATTTGTGATAAAGTGCATGCGCAAAAGAACTGTCACGGTGACCGCGTCACCTCCAAACCGCAAGCCACCTCCGCCCGGCAATTAAATAAATGCCCGCGCGCCGCATCTCGCGCCATCACGAAGTATACCGTACTTAGTATTAAAGGAATTGGAACGGGTCATAGACCCAGTGCTTCAGAAACGTATACATCCACCCATTAACTAATATATTCGTAAAAATACGAAACAATGCACACGTAGAATATTTTTGACACGCTAAACGGTGCAGCTGCCAGAGTGCGGAAGGGACCGCGCGGCCGCTATTGTGCCGGACGCTCGCTGTGGCGCCGGTGACGACTGCACAACAGACGGCTGAGGCCACGGCCGCGCTGCGCCTGATTCTTACTGCAGCGGAGCACATTCGTTTAGAAAGCTTTCCTGGGAAACATCGGTGCAAAGTGCTTTCAGCCACTTCCAGAAAAGATGTGTGTTATTCCCCAGAACCTTTATGGGTAAGAAAGCTACCTTACTACACTCTAGATAGGTAATGTATGTATTTCCTAAAAGGTTTTCTCACACTCTTGTTAACTGAACCAACTATATTCTGCAAGATTACGAGTTGTTCAAAGGTAACAGCGCTTTCTATGAAAAGTGCAGTTGTTCTGTTTCGAGAACATGCCATGGCGTACATAGGAACGACTGGAAACATAGACTTCTTTATCCCATTAAAAGTCGACCACTGTACGTAACAAGATCTTTGTTTTATCACTAAAATTATCAAATAAGGTTCGTGTAAACTACCGGTTACTCCCTGCTACTAAAACCTTGTTTCCTGGCCCAAACTGAGAACTGACTCGTTACCTTCAATGACAGGAAGTTAATACTACAGTGGTCAATATACATAGAAGCTTACACGTTATTACGCACAGACATTAGTACGAATCCGCCAAAATTACAGTTATCTTAGAAAGGTGGCTAAGTAAACATTTATGGCGCAACGCAATTTAGACATAAGAAAAATTGCATCTGAGCTTGTTCTCAGCACTTGTGAAGAACAATATTAAATAAAAGGGGAAAGGTGCTCTAAAACTACAATTTATGAGCAACTTACGGATTATGCTGAACTTAAACTTGTTTATTCAGATAGAAAAGAAGCAAAATGAGGAATCAATTTTGTTAACACAATAAAAATGCACCTCTTACATGGATTAATGTGGACGGTACCCAGCATAAATTAAACATGATTTAACGCAACTGGGGTGAAGGATTCACAAACAACACTCATTCGCTCACACACACGTAATGCCACAGTGAAACTCACCAAAATCAGCGTGCTGAGACGAGGTGGAAGCAGGCGCCGCTATCTTAGGCGAAATTCAGCAAGTCGGAGGTAGCACAAAACACAATATACAAAAACACTTTGAAGCTGGCTCTGGTCTGTCGTGCCTGTTTCGAGATAGTGCGTGTGTAAAACCAAGATAAATTACATCTGAATTGGACCGCGAGCAAACACACTAACGGCGACACACGGCTACGTTACATGAACGCACTCCACTGAAGGTGAAGTGGTTGAAAATCGGATCCCTTATACTAAATCAAGGTGGATTCCCTTGTTGCAGTCTGTCAGCAATCGATCTAGGTACTGGTTTTATATGAGAAGTAGCATGCACTCAGGCGTCTATCTGCAAACCCAGGAAGTCGGAACTCGGACGCACGTGGTTCCGAAAACCGATAATACTGAATAAATTCAGTTTCCGAAAGATAAAGAAAATTAACTACAGCATGCAACCCATATAAATGTTTATAATTACATAACGGAGCTATTAAAGGAGGTTGTACAACGCTCAGAGTTCATACTACAAGTCGGAGAAGAAGCAGCAAAATTAAAATAGGTGGGGAGAGAAGATTGCGAAATATTAGTGAAAATCAGAAGGATACCCGCATAGTTACTTGCCTGATGGGCATGGAACAAACAAGAGTGAAAGCTGAAGGCTTTGTTCTATGAACCAACTACGTGGAACGCATATCACTCACGGGAGGAAATGATGAGAAGATTTTTTACTTGCAATGTAGAAAAATGAACATATCACCTATTAGAAATCGGGCACCACAAAGCTAGGAAGTATTTACACAGAGTTCATACACCGCCACATGAGCACAAATGGTTTTAACATACCAAGCCATTATGAAACTGCAACTAGAATCACACTAGAATCACGAGAACACATTTCCGGACACGATCGGAGTAAATATTCCAAAAAATGATGCTAAGTTCACGAGTCTCAGTTAAACGTGCTACCATCTCCAGAAACAAGAGCAGAACCAACCTTACCTCGCCAGACGCCAAGTATAGAATGAACAGCCGAGCTGCCACAGGGGCGGGAAAAACTACCGGAAGCTGGAAAGTCCAAGAAACAGCGGTGGTGGGGACGGAGAGCAAGACTCGCGCTGGAGAGGGCTCGCCGACTAGCCTGTAATCAAAGAGTGTAGAAACCTCTTTGGTAGTATCAGCAGCTATCGACACAGAGCCAGAGAGAACGATGCAAAGCGAGCTATCACTCCCCACACTCAGACAGCCATAGATTCTCTCACATCCACTTAAAAATAAGACAAATACACATTCTCACAGGGACAGTGGCGTAGAGGAGAAGCCTCATTTATGCCACATTAATTAATATAATAACAAATTATTAACATAGCAAAATAAGAAAAACCTAGCAATATTAATTAGTATTTTAACACATGAAATAAAAATGCTATTCCTCAAGCATTGAAAAGTGTGGGGTTCAAGTTTTAACAAAATGGTAATCTAGCGACATTAAATAAATTATAACTTTACAGAAATATACAAAAAATATTTGGAAGATGGCAGACCGTCGTCTTTCAACATGTACATAAACTGGGGAGATACTATTACAATGACTGTTGTAAATGACGTATTGATAGTACTCTGTGTATATATTAAGTACCTACTAGAATTATGTGGAATTCAGTATTACCACACTTATTCTGTTTGTGATTTTAGCTGTAAAAGAAAACGTAATCACGGTTTCAAATAGAATTTTTGCTCTTTATTTTAGCGCAGAACAGAGTAATATGAACGAATTCATATCTGAAATACAGGAAAGGTAATACCATTTACGTTTGAAAAGCGTCCATAGAAACCGTGTCAAAGACAAACATTTTAGTGGTTGCATTGATTCTAATTAATGATTTTAAATATATTCCACAAATAATGAATAAACGCTTAGAAAAACAATAAACAAGTTAATTTGTTGCAATGTATACACTTCCCTTCCGTTTCTTTAAGGAACTACACTTTCCACAGAAATCTGGGACTTCCTTTATATACGAAACTACATATATCAGCACGTTGTTCAGAATGTTCATTATTACAGTATGCTCCCAGTTTACATGCGTATACTTCAGACGACCATTGTTCAATTCGTTGTTACGTATTTCACGGCAAGTTCAAGAAATAGAACAAACACTCATTTCTTACATATGCACAACTCCAAACATTGAAGAAGATAGCTCTATTTAATTAATAAAAGTGCCCGTATCCCTTCTAGGAAAAAGGAGAAAAAAGTTTTTTGCTAGTGGCGGATTCCGAACCACTAACCATGAGCATTAACAGTCCAACGCAGTGCCTACTTTTTTTTCAATAAAAATTTATTTATTCTATTTCTTGTACATTCTATTGTATATAATGAACATCAATTATGACATCTCAGGATACATATGCATAAGTAAAATACTTTACAATGGTACTCATAATGATATACTCACACATACACAATCACAAAAACAATCATAAAAACAACATGTTGACTTACTCATATTTTGCAGCTCAGTTTTAAATAAGCTAACCGCAGCATTTAGGCGTTTCATAAGACGTTCAGTAGGTTTTTTATTAATTTAATTTTTTATTATTTATTTATTTACGGTATTTATTTTGTAGCCATCGATAAATACTTGTATTACATGAGTCTATGTACATATATTTACCTATCCCCAGTCGTTCAAATACGATAATAAGCATGTTTCCATATTTGGATTTTTGGCCAATATACTTGCTAAGTTTTTTATATTCATCCTGCATGTATAGTTTGAAGTCAATGGTGGTGTCCAAGATTGTTAATCACGTAGCTCACGTACTTTCCCAGTAACCAGTATACCGCGTTATTTTATTTCTCTGCAGAATATATTGCATCTGGTCTACATAGTGTGGACGGAGATACGTATTGAGGTGAAGTCCTTGTGAGGAGTGCTGTCTGCGCTCTCACCCATCTCCAGTTATTTAAGTTCCCCCACAGATAAATCTGTGTATTACTGTATCAGCAAGATTACGTCGTTGGCACAGGTCTGTTTGATTTATACCGACTCCACAGAGTCGTTCGTTGGCGGGAATTACATTATTGACAACTTTGTACCAAGCTTTTAGAGTAATATTTCGCCATACAGCATCCCAGTCCACATTTCTAGACCGATCTTCTATTTTATTCCTTCTTTCACATTTCTTACTTTCATTCTTAATAGCCTTGCTGGTTCTTGACCACAAAAGTGCATTTCGATATAAAAGGTCCTCACGTGTTGTAAACAAACATTGATTTTTCTTACGTTGATTGGAGGTTGAAGAAGTGACGGTTGAAGAACGTCGAAAAGTTTCCTTGTAATGCTCCCGGGTGTTGCTGTATGATGTTCATCGTCCGTTTAACGGAGAGTGCTGATGCTTTGGTAGTTATGTCTACAGGGCCTAATCCCCCATGACTGGGACCTAGAGTGGCTACTTTAGCAGTGACTCTGAATACTTCTCCTCTCCACCTCATGGACTTCGTCTTCACTGACTTCCGAAAGAACTTCCTCATTGTCATTTTCGGTAAGCTGTGACGTCATAATAACCATGCAGTCAATAAGAGAGTCTTCACTTACACGGTTGTCGACGTAGAGTTCTTCATAATAGTGAAGAATCTCATTAATTATGTCCTTCTGTGATCTAAGGATCATTCCATTGTGGTTCGGATTTTCTTCAATAAAGGTACTCCTTCTATTACTGGCGTGCTTTAGCAAATGCTATAAGGAGGTCATTTCGTCTTCTGAAGCGGTTTTAGTCTTAGATTTTATTTTCAGCCCTTCCATCTGATTGCGTTTTATGGTTAATAATTTAGCTTTAACTTTTTTTATATGCACCAAACTAAAGGAGGCCTCTGATGCTTGCTCATACAGATTCCTCAACAGGCTGTAGTAGTATTCTATACTTTGTTTTACATGCTTTGTTTTACATCCTTTCTACATCTGCATACATACTCTGCAATCCACCGTAAGGTGCGTGTCGGAGGGTACACTGCACCACTACTAGGCATTTCCTTTCCTATTCCACTCCCAAATAGACCGAGGAAAAAAAAGAATGCCTATATGCCTCCGTACGAGCCCTAATTTCTCTGCTCTTTGTGATCAGTACGCGAAATGTAAGTAGGCGGCAGCAAGATCGTGCTACACTCAGAGCTTTGGCTTCGCCACTCCGTGCCACCAATCTAATATTGTGAAATATCTACCTACAACGCGTAGACATATCATCACATACGTGTGTTAACATTTCTTCTAATTCAGTTTCTTGTAACAATGAGACATTCACATGTCACTGATTTATAAGACGATGAATCGGTTGTACCACTAGATTTAAGCAGGCCTTTATGCTGGAGTGATTTGAAAAATATACAGGAACAGTTACAACAGTTAACAAAGATTCAGCTCGTTTTGTATTGTCACGATACATGTGAGACAGCGTTTACGGAAATGATGCAGGACCTGGGATGGGAATCATTACAACAACGGCGCTTATCGCTGCGGCGTGGGCTACTTGTGAAACTCCAATCGCCAACATTCTCATCCGAATGCGAAAATATATTGTTGACTGCCACTTAAATAGGTAGAAATGATTATGAGAATAAAATACGAGAAATCAGAGCTCGAACGGAGAGATTCAGTTGTTCTTTCTTCCTGTGTGCTCTTCGAGAATGGAATGGGAGATAAATGGTATAAAGGTGGTTCGATGAATCCTCTGCCAGGCACTTGAATGTGATTTGCAGAGTATCCCATGTTGACAGCAAAAAAAGTGGATCTCTGCTGAATGCAACCCAACTACCGTAGCTGTGTTGCGGGTACTCTACACACAAAACCTCTGTGGAGGACAGTCATTCGACTATTCACAATGGGCACCATCAGAAGCAGTAGAGATCACTGCTCCTTATTTTTGTGTCCCAGCCTCGTCGCCACTTTTGTGTCCCAGCCTTGTTGACACTTTTGTGTCTCGTTTCCGCCGCGTGTCAGTGGCCGAGTAAAGAGAGACCGACATAGGAAGTAGGATGCACGCGTGTGCAGGTACGGAGGTGAGCAGCCAGTGGGACAGCAGGAACTGGAAACACTAGACTAAATTAGAACAACATTTATATATTATAGAAACGTTCTAATACTTAACTTTTACAAAGTTCATTACTGCAGAATGCTGATACATAGTTGAAGTAGATAGAGGCCTGCCTACTGATGATTCCTAGTGCCTATACGATAGCCAAGTCTTAACTTGTGCCTGTCTGATTCCCAAGTGGCCGATGCAGCAGTCGTGGCCACGAGCGGAGTTGTAGCAGAGGGCGCTCGTGGCAGACGTCGTAAGAACGCCGCGCCGTGCGTGCATGGCGGCGCGCGGCGAAAGTAGGTGGCGTGCACTTCATACTTGTGCGACACCACACCCCTCTCCCCCAAACCGCCGCGTCGTCGTGGCGTAGGGCTGAGGGCCACGGCGACGGCACTGGGAGGAGGGCCTGGGCGGGGGCGTTACTGGTGGGACGGGCGTCGTAGCTGAGGCTGGGATCGAGACGCCTTCCGCGCCCCGGTATATACCTTGCGATCCCCCAGAAAACTCACCAAAACGAGGGAAAGGGCGCACCCCTCCGCCCAGAGGGAGCAGGTCATCTTCTTCTGAGGTGCGTGGCCCAGGCGGTGGGGGCACGCAAGGTCCCGGAGTCCTTCTCGGTGACGCTGTCAGCTGCTGAGGCGACGGAGGCGAAGAGGCGGACAGTGTAGGAGGCGCGTCGGCATCCATCGGTACGATCTCGTAGTCTGGGGACGCTGCACCCGGCAGCGAGAGATGTGGCTGTGCTCCCTGGCGACGAACTGGGTCTGGAATCAAGAAACCCGAGACAGGATCGCGCGGCCTATGCAGGCGCAACTGGTTTGGTTGGCGCTGCAGCTCCGACCCTGTGGAAGAAGGTACAACATACATAATGCGACCGAGCACGCATTGAATGATGCCCGGCATCCATGTCGTATGTCCAGCAAACACCTTGTACAGCACCAGCGTCGAAACCTGTAAACGCGAAGCGCCATACGAAACGACTCGGTGCGTGGGAGGCTGCAGCAGGTGAAGGAGAGTGCGGTGACGGCGGCCGTGTAGCAGCTCGGCAGGAGACGGGCCGTCACGTGGAATGCACCGATACGTAGACAGGAAAATTTGAAGAGCTTGCTGCCTGGAGTGCTGACCTTTCATCTTCTCCATGTGAGACTTGAATGTTCGAAAGAAACGTTCTGCTTCACCATTGGACTGAGGGTGAAAAGGTGTGGTGGTGATGTGCCGAATGCCATTCACACGACAAAACTGTTGAAATTCTGCACTAACAAACTGAGGTCCATTGTCACTGACGATAATTTCAGGCAAACCTTCGATGCAAAACACCGATGTTACGGCACTGATTGTACTAGACGCTGTCGTTGAGTTCATGGCAATCACGAAAGGAAACTTGCTGAAAACCGTTACAACAATTAACCAGCGCGTATTCAAGAAAGGTCCTGCAAAGTCAATGTGTAATCGTTGCCATGGTCCCTTGGGGACTGGCCAGTCTGAGAAACGTTGCGGAGGAGCCGCCTGATGCTCCGCACAAACCGTAAATTGTGACGTCATGCTCTCTATCTGGGCGTCCATACCAACCAGATACAATAAAACACTTTGCTTTATTGCAACGTAGACCTGCTGCAATCAACACTTTGAAACGACACTCCAGGTTTGATAAATGTTCTTCAACTGTGCGTCCTGAGACCAGAATGTCATCCAAATAGTTTGAACAGCACGGTACAGAAACTGTCAGCTGTTCCAAAAAACGCTGAAAAATAAGCGGGGGCGGAAGAACTGCCAAAGGGTAGGCGTTGAAATTTAAAAAGGCCCATGTGAGTATTAATGACGAAAAACTTTTTTCACTGGTCATCAAGCGGAATCTGTAAGTATGCCTCTGCTAAATCAATATTAGTAACGAAGCGAGACTGTCCTAATTTGTCCATCAGTTCCTCAGTTCTGGGCAGGGGATAAGGCGAGGCCCACTGACTCGCAGAAACAGGAGAAATCACCCCACTATCTTGCCAACGTTTAAGTTCTTCGGCAAGTTTATCATGAATTGCGATAGGCACTGGTCTAGCTTTACGAAATTTTGGTATTGCAGATTCTTTTAAAGTTAATGTGCCACGACGTCTTTTGCACAACCTAGTTCCGGCGAAAACAAGTCACTATATTTGTTACACAATGCATTGATTTTATCCTGAGTCACGACCTACGAAATCAGAAGTACATCTCTTTGAATTGATAAGCCAAACAAGTAAAGTGCATCTAGTCCAAAAATGTTCTGTGTAGATTTGGCCTGAAGAACTACAAAAACAACTGTTTTCGTTACACCTTGAAAAGAGGCGGGCACGCTACACGTTCCTATCATGGGCATATTTTGACCTGTATATGCTGTTAGTAGTTGCTGTGACGGCGACAATTTCGGCGAACCCGGTAGTTCGTAAGTGTCTTTATTTATTAATGTGACAGTGGAACCAGTATCAAGTTGAAATTGTACAGTCTTATTTTCTATGTAAAGAGTCACAAAAAATTTTTGCTTGTGACGCTCGACAGGTGCGCGAATGTGGGAAACGTCTGCTACAGTTTGTTTGCTACACTTGCGCATGCGGAGCAGAATCGGCACACAGCAGATTAATAACACTGTCCCGAGATGGCACTACCGCCGCATCGACGTCCGCGCAATGCGAGGCTACTGTACTAAAATTACTTTGAGTATCTACATCAAGTCTACTGCCACTAGCTACACAGTACTAGGCACTATTACAATGAGAAGTTGCATAAGGCACTAGGTTCACTACAGGATTGCTACAGGATTTTGCTTGTCCCAAAGTCTTTTCCGTTGCAAAGTTTTACGCGCTCGTCGGCGCTTGCGACGTGGCTCACTACATAGTTTTGCCCTAGGCGCAGAAAATATTCTTGCATTTTAGAAGCAAGAGAAACACTGTCCAAGTTCACAACGTGTATGACATTTACAGAATTAATTGTTCTCGCACTCTGCGAAGCACTGTTTCTAACGGCACTGTTCTTTGAATTTACACTCTGCATACACACTGGCTGTACATGTCCCGATTTTCCACATTGATAACAGGTTGCGTTGCGACTAGCGCAATGTGCACGTTTGTGGCGAGATACACACTGGGGGCAAGATTTACGAACATTTTTCTGAAATGAGCGTTGGCGCCCGTATGTCAAATTACTTTGTCTACCACGACGAGGCGACTTTTATGTCGCACTATTACTCTGGCTACTGTTCACTGTCTGGTCAGCACGGCCGGTAGAATTGAAAGAATCACTAGTCCTATACTGAGAACTACGGCTAGGAAAGCGTCCGTTGCGGCACACTGAATTTACACTGTGGCTTTGCATTTCTACATCTGCTAAGTCAAAGGTATCATGCGCTTCCATAAGCTGCAGTACACTGTCTAATGAGGGGTCAGACTGTTTCAGAATTGCTGCTCTAATTCTGGGTTCCTGAATGTTCTGCGTAATTGCATCTGTCAGCATCACGTCACTATAAGAAAGTACACAAGAGCAAGTAAATTTACATTTGCGGTTAAGCCCTTCTTGGTGTGACTGCTGCAGTAATTTTTTCAGTCTGAAAAATCGGTACCGCGCCACAGTTACGAGAACTTTTTTCTCATAATGAGCATTCAGTGCTTCTACAATTTGATCGAATTCTAGATCTCGAAGAGATGCGTGGGGGAAAAGTTTCTGTAGTAACACAAAGGTTTTGGTTCCCACCACAGAGAGGAACAAATGCTTAACGGTCTAACCTGTAATTTGATGAGCTGTGAAGAGTTCTTGAAACTGCGAGAAGTAATCACTCCATTCTTCCTCGCGTTCATTGTACTGGCGGAACGTAGGAAGCGATGTGGCGGCAGATGTGGGCGGCTGTTGTTGTGGTGGTGAGCAGCCTGTGCCATCAACTGCGACACCGCTTGAAGTAGTTGCGTGATTTGCGCCGTCTGTAACTGAATAATTTCCATTAAGTTTAGGTTCGGGGTAGTGGCCATGCTGACAGATTAGGCACCGCGTATACAAATAACGTATAACAAAACACAAATGGAAGATAAATAAGGACGCACTACAACAAAAAAGTCCACAAAACACGTAACAGAACGTTCCCCCAAAAATCTTATAATAAGGGAGGGTGGGCGGGAGCAATTTCTGCGTGCTCCAACTGCTGCTGTCTGGCTGCTGCAAGTGGGCTGGTCCAAGGTTCGTCCCAGCCTTGTCGCCACTTTTGTGTCCCAGCCTCGTCACCACTATTGTGTCTTGTTTCCATCGTAGGTGTTGGTGGCCGAGTTGAAAGACCGACACAGGAATAAAAGATGCACGCGTGTGCAGGTACGGACGTGACCAGCCAGTGGGACAGCAGAAACTAGAAACACTAGAGTAAATTAGGACGAGACATATATTTTATAGAAACGTTCTAATACTTAACTTTTACAAAGTTCATTACTGCAGAATGCTGATACATAGTTGAAGTAGATAGAGGCCTGCCTACTGATGATTCCTAGTGCCTATCCAATAGCCAAGTCTTAACTGGTTCCTACTCAGTTCCAAGTGAACGATGCAGCAGTCGTGGCTACGAGTGGAGTTGCAGCAGAGGGCGCTCGTGGCTGACGTCAAATCAAACGTTTGTAGAACTTATGGGACTTAACTACGGGGTCATCAGTCCCTAAGCTTATAAACTACTTATGAACTAGCTACAACTAAGGACGGCACAAATATCCATTCCCGAGGGGGAATTCGAACTCCCGATCGTAGTGGCCGTGCAGACCGTGAGTGGAGCACCTCAGGCCCCTCGGCCACCGTGGCCAGCTGGCTGACGTCGTAAGAACGCCGCGCCGAGCGTGCATGGTGGCGCGCGGCGAAAGTACGTGCCGTGCACTTCATACTTGTGCGACCCCACACTTATGGCAGTCAGTCAACATGTAATTCAATACCGTCATACAAAAAATATTAGAATACAAGTTATTACAGACGAGAAAGCAATGTAAATTCAATTTTATTACAATAAGTGACAAATCGGATACCTTATCTAACTCATTGAATGACACAATGAGTTTTTTTTTTTTTTTTTTCGTGCTCTGATTCTGAACGCCCTGTTGACCAAAAAAAGCTTGCGTTTCTGATCGAGACTAGATTACGCATAAAGAGACGTAAAACATTGACGTTTTCTTTGGTATCGCTTTACAAGGCCAATGTCCGAACCCAGAAATAAATGGTTAACTTTACCAGTGCACCAGGAACTGCATGAAGTTAAAATTGTTTCTGAGAGGTAACCACTAAAGGTATATAATACAGCGCAACTCACAGGTGTCAAACGTCATAAAATTGTGGAATAGAACGCAGTACCTATATGAATCGTTAACTAAGCACGATCATACGTCAGATATTAAATAAATTCACAGACAGCGCTATATTTGAACTTGAAACGACGATACAATTGACTTCTTTCCTGGCAGGGAAATACGCAAAGAGATGAAATAGTTAGTGTTCTCAGCATTAGTGGGATGTTCATATGTTCGGCTAGAAGTAGCGCAAGCCGCGGCGGATCGCGCCGTTCTTAGAGACCTGGAGGGGATTGGCATTTTGAGGAACAACGAAAATTAATCCAAGTTTCTTGTAGTTAGTAGCGAATGGATATGTGTAATGTTGATTTGAAAGACGCCAAATTCTTAAATTCCTTACTCGGAGCTACTGGAGTTAGAGAGGGGGATGTCTGCGATTGTTAAAAACTGTTACCCCAGCAGGAATTAAACCATATCTTAGCCATTACAAGATGGCATCATCCCGGCCAACTGCCGATTTTCATATGTGGCAGTATAATGTTTTTGTCTAAATGGAGTGCAGAAATTTCGTACGATAAGTAAAATAGTTCGTCGGTATCTGTCTACGTAACAGTAATTTCTTGGCTGCACTGTCTGAGGCATCTTCCTTCGACTCCTTCCTCGGGTATAGGTAGTTGTGTATGTGTGTGTGTGTGTGTGAGTGTGTGTGTGTGTCGTCCTTAGCGTAATTTAATTACAGTAGCATGTAAGGCTAGGTAGGGACTGATGAGCTTAGCTGTTTGGTCCATTAGGACTGCAACAAAACATTATATACGGTATGAAGAATTATGTAACAGAGTGTATGCCAGTATAATACGATTCAGAATGCTCCTTGGTGATTTTTTATGGCATGATCTATATGCTTATTTAACCTTATGCTCTCATTTTGCTCAAGTTTGTATAAAAATGTGTATGAAATCTAAAAGGACTTAACTGCTAAGTTTATCAGTACCTAAGCTTACATACTACTTAAAATATCATAATCTAAGGACAACGCATACACCCAGGCAAGAGGAAGGACTCGAACCACCAAAACGAGCAGCAGCCCGACTCATGACATGATGCCTTAGACCGCGCAGCTACTCGGCGCGGCGCTGAAGTCTGTAGCATAGCTCTTACCATAATAAATGGAATATTACACACCTTAAAGGTTGCGAGGAGCGTCGTTTACGCATTAGAAAACATGTTCTAAAACAGCGAAATGTATACCATTTGTAACAATTAGAATGAAAGCAGAGAAGGTCAATCGAAACACCAGGGCTCTGTATTTCACAGAACGAAGAATGGATTATAGGCGAGGAGATATGAAAGAAAACGGTCTCATAGAGAAGACTGGTAGACAGTAACGAAACAATTGATTAAAAGAGGAGGTATGCTTCAACAGAAACCAATAGATTTGATCATAGCGTTTTGAGGGAACAGACCAAAAGGGAATCTGTGGTTATTATGTAAGAGAGGCGACAGGGAGTAAGAGAGAGAAGAGAAGAGAACAATGAATAAATAAAAGACAAATCTATATATGTGGCGTCTGTTCCGAGAGAACAGACGTCACTTTTGATCCTGCAGTTGTTATTATTCAACATTCAACATTCATAGATTCCCGGGTGGGTACACATTTTCAGCTTTGCCCAATCACAGTTGATGTCTTATATTCTATGAATGTTGAATAATAACAATTGCAGGATCAGAAGTGACGTCTGTTCTCTCGGAACAGACGCCACATATATATATATATAATATGCCGGTGACGGGCATTGATCCTATCGTTAGTGGGGAGGGGTGGGCAAAGTTTGAAGCCCTTACTCTTACGGGAATTAGTTTCATAACTACGAGTTTGAGTACTATGGGCAGGGCGAAGCTGGGAATTTGTATCTGACGGGAGGCGTGCTTAGGTAGTCCTTGCAGGTGCGGTGATCACTATGTCCCCAGTGGTGTAGGGGTCAGCGCAACTGCCTAGAAAGCAGGAGACTCGGGTTCGAATCCCGGCTGGGTACACATTTTCAGCTTTGCCCAATCGCAGTTGATGTCACATATTCTATGAATATTAAAAGACAAATCGTTTGCTTAATTTGTGAACAGTGGTGGGTGTATTAGTGGATGGAAGGGAGATGTGAGAAGTATTTGAAATAACAAAAACTACTTTGACAGCATCCATCTAAACGGAAATTGTATTTCTGCATGGAGGCTGGGTATAAGTGAAACGATAAAAATAGGATATTGAGTGAAATGAGAAGCATTGAATTAAAACTTGCGCCACAGGAGGGAATCGAACCCAGACTTCCATACTTACTTCAATTCAATACTGTTCTTTCACTCAATGTCTTTCACATATTGACACGGAGCACCGCCTCTAGGTATATAAATTCATAATAAAAATAGGATAATAAGGGAACTGTATATTTAAAAATAAATAAATTAATAAATAAAACTTCAGTTGCCAAGAGATCTTCCATAGTCTGTTACTTCCGAAATGTGACAACAGAGACGAGATTAAAAAAAAATACATTTTAAGGTCTAATAATTTATTCAGAATCCCTCATTATTTGTTTCTTCCATAAAGCATCACAGCATGAAACCTATAACACAATCGGACCAGCTTCTCTTCAGTAAAAGCAACGACTCTATCTCGAGTTGGTTGCTCGCAGTGAGATGGTCTGATTTGTATTTCTGCTTTCCGCTCTTACTATGAAGCCAGGAAGTAAACATTCTGTATTTACGTCAGAGCCCCACTTTGCGCTGTGCTGTGGGCTGTTGGCCGCCACCGCGACCGCCGGCTGGCTGGTTCCCGCCAAGCCTCGCCTCGGCACCAGCTGTGGTTGACCGGCCAGCCCAAAGCTCGAATGTCACGGCTAGTACAGGACCCGGTCACAAAGCCAGGCCAAACACTTGAAGTATCACAAGTTTCTGCAAACCTACCTTGATGTGTAGTAGAAACTACAACAGCTAGAGCTATTTTGCTATAAAATGAGCATCCACATTATCTTTTGACACTTCATTCAAATATGTGTAGGGGGCGGAGATAACAGGGAGATAAGGTTGGGACGCAATATTAAAACGAAAGCCTGTTCAGTGTAGTACGCTTCTTCCTTGCGATTTCAATCACCAATCTTCTCCGACGAATGCAAAGAGCTTTTGTGCTCATTACCGTACCCAAGTATGGTGTTACAATTGTACGAAGGCCGCGCAGAGTAGCCACGCAGTCTAAGGCACCATGTCGTGGATCGGGTTGCTGCTCGCATTGGAAGTTCGAGTCCTCCCTTCGGCCGGGTATGTGTGTGTTGTCCTTATAATAAGTTAGTTTAAGTACTGTGTAAGCTTAGGGACTGTTGAGCTTAGCATTTAAGTCCCATAAGATTTCACACACATCAGTATTTTATGAAAAACATAATGGTAATTCTAACTCGCACATATCCGTTTTGGTACTTGTTTTTTTCCTCAATCTTCGTACACGTGTGGAACAGACGAGAAACTGAAACGATTCTATGAACCATAACGAAACACTTCACTGTGAATAACAGAACAAGCGTGTAAATGAAGGGCCCCAGAAGAAGCTCATTTCCGTTGAGTGGCACTTACTGTTTCAGACACACTGAGAACACTTTATAAGTGCACAAAACGTCAATGATATACTACATACATACATTTGTGTTGTTGACGCCAGAACTGTTTAATTTTACAACATGTGTAGTTGTCTAGGTTGGATACATGTATTCTTATGTCTAGATCTAATGCAGAGTGCTGAAAAGAGAGATAGTTTCCTGTGCCATATGATTGCTATCTAGGTGAAACATTTTGTGGTAGCTACGTTTATCATGATTTTATTCTTTAACTTTATTAAATATTTGAGTGAAATGTCAAAAGATAACGTGGATGCTCATTTTATAGCAAAATAGCTCTAGCTGTGGTAGTTTCTACTACACATTAAGGTAGGTTTGCAGAAACTAGTGATACTTCAAGGCTTGAGCCTGGCTTTGCGACCGGGACCTGTATTAGCCATGGCTCGTGAGCTACAGGTCTGCCGGTCAACCACAGCTGGTGCCCAGGCGAGGCTTGGCGGAAACCAGCCAGCCGGCGGTCGCGGTGGCGGCCAACAGCCCACAGCACGGTGCAAAGCGGGGCTCTGATGTAAATACAGAATGTTTATTTTGTGTCCCAGCCTCGTCGCCACTTTTGTCTCTCTCGTTTTCGTCGTAGGTGTCGGTGGCCGAGTAGGAAGACCGACACAGGAAATAAGGTAGCACATAGTTGAGGCCTGCCTAGTGCCTGTCCGATAGCAAAGTCTTCACTGGTGCCTATCTGATTCTGAAGTGTTAACTGGTTCCTAACTCAGTCCCAAGTGAACGATGTCGTTCAGTGGTGGCCACGAGCGGAGTTGCAGCAGAGGGCGCTCGTGGCTGACGTCGTAAGAACGCCGCGCCGTGCATGCATGGCGGCGTGCGGCAAAAGTAGGTGGCGCGCACTTTGTACTTGTGTGACACCACAGTTTACTTCCTGGCATCATAGTAAGAGCGGAAAGCAGAAATACAAATCAGGCCGATTCACAGCGAGCAATCAACTCGAGATAGAGTTGTCGCTTTTACTGAAGAGAAGCTGGTCTGACTGCCTTATAAGTTATATGCTGAGAGGCATTACGGAAGAAACAAATAATGATTGCTTCTGAATAAATTATTAGTCCTTAAAATGTTTTTTTTTTCTTTTTTAATCTCGTCTCTGTTGTCGTTTCAGGTACTAGTATAACGCTATTTGTGAACATATTTAATACCTGACATTTGATTGTGCTTAGTTAACAAATTATCAATATATTGCATTCTATTCCACAACTTTATGATGTATGACATCGGTGATTGCACTATGTTACATATCTTCAGCGGTTACCTCTCAGCAACAATATGAACTTCATGAAATTCCTGGTGCAGTGCTAAGATTATCATTTATTTCTGAGTTCAGATATCGGTCTTGGAAACCGATACTAATGAAAACGTCAGTGTTTTACATCTATTTATGCCTAGAGATCACGCACTTACACGTTACCCCTGAGCGGAGAATGTTGGGAGCTGAAGCTTGCATTCAGCTCGTAGCGCATTGACGTTAGAAAAAGCCCCGCCTCTTTCTCCCAGTGCCGACAGCTTACGACGTATAGCTTACAGGTTTTGAAAGAAACAACATGCAAGGGGTTAAGGCGTCCGAAATGGAACACGAAATTAAGTACCACTTTAAGGTTTGGGTAATAGAAAACTGGAACGCATATCTACGAAATATTAATATTTTAAAGGGGCTTATTAAGCGGGTGTAGCAATGCTGTCTGCCTCTTTTTATTGTTGTAACTGAATAAGAGTCAGAATTAACATTCTTCAGCCGCGGTGGAGTAGCCGAGCGGTCTAAATCATCTCGCTGCGGAGCGCGCGGTTGTTCGCCGTGGAGGTTCGAGTCCTCCCTGGGGCATGGGTGTGTGTGTGTGTGTTGTCCTTAGGTTAGTTTACCTAGGTTTAAGTAGTTTGTAAGCTACGGACTGATGACCACGCAGTTTGGTCCGATAGATTTACAAACATTTGAACTTTTGAATTTGATTTTAACATTCTTCATACCATTTTTTTTAAAGAAGACGTCAGGGTATGTGGACTTATTTTAGCAAACAACAAAGTGGAAGACAATAATCGAAAGCAATCACAAATCAACAATACATTGACGAGATCTACTGTGTACAATGCTGTTACGAGGCAAGGTTGGTAGAGAGCATAAACATTCTGTAGACACACGAACTCAGCTGACTTCTGCTGATCAGAGACTTCTGCCACAAAAAAGTGCGTGACCTGTAAAATCATCTCGATCACGCACACAACTGTTGTTTGCTTAACAGTGAGTTCAAATTCAGATCGCGAACAGAAACAAATCGTGTCATTAAACAAGTGTGGTAAAGTATCTGACTTTTCACATATTGCAACGACATTTAATTTACAAGTGTTACTGTCTCATCTCTAATGAAATGTATTCTAATATTTGTTGTACGAAAGTTTTGGTTTGCACCTTGCCTGAATGCCATAAGGAGAGATAGGAGACTTACATAGTAGCTATTGCGGGTAGGTAGTAACTGTATTGTGGAATGATTTGGCTACCTGCGACACAGCTACGCCATGTTGGTTGCATAGCGTCAGGTGCGGCCTACGCTTTGGAATTCAGGGGTCATCCACTTTTTTTGCTGTCAAGTGTACCTGACGTACCGAGATTGCAGGCATCTGAGTTGGACCCTTTCTGGGGCCAGGTTCCGCCACGGAGCCGCGATGCCAGAAATGGCGGACCAGTTCTGCGCGAGCGGGAAGTGACGGCGGGAGCTGCGAGGTCGCGGCTGACCCGTCTGACCACCGCCTCGTCCGTCAGTCAGCCGGCGCTGCTCTGCCGCGGGCGGCAGCCGCCCAGCCGCTGGCATTGGCCACGCTGGTTCCTCTGGATGGAAAGACCAGACGGCGGAATGCCGCCAGCACACGCAGACCGCCGGCCTCGGAAGTCCGCAGTCTGACGTAACGGCCACTTAAAATACCTCGACAAGTAGGCTGACCCGGGGCGTAAATTTACGATTCTACCGTTACTTCAGTGTGCCAACACGGAAGCTGACCTACACTTGTTAAACATCAATTAGTCCAGGAGGACGATGAAGCTGGTATGCGCTGAAGGGCAACAGAAGCTGGCGTTGCTGGCTAACGCCGCGCAGAGGACGACAAGTGGGGCAGCGCGACGCGGGTGCGGATCTGCGGATACTGCAGTAACATTAACTGCAAACGACACTGATGCTGTCTGTATATGATATTCCATTCTAAAAGCCTATGTACTAGAGACTACAGAGTCGCCATTATACAGAACCTACAGATCTTATGTCTCTAAACGAGCAGTTCTTCTATATACACACTAGCTGCAAGTACCGGCTTTGCCCGGGCTTAAAAAAAGGTTTTCTGTAGAAGTCTAGTTAAGAACCTTCCCCGTGTAATTTTGTGTACGTGTACCAAATTTCACGTTATTTGGTTGTCTGTATCTTGAGTTTTAAGAGAACAGACATACAGACAACAAATGCGTCTTTTAAGTATTGGTATATCCTAGCTAAACCCCGCCACACTTTGCTCTGGTTCACACTCATATGCAATAAATACAAAAGGAAATACTGTAACTCATGTGAACATATACTCGCCGAGATAATGCTTCAATCATGTCAATATCGGTGGTTAGGCTACTGTGGCTATGTGAAACGAAAGTTAGAAAAAGAATATAGTTTCGCAGACACTCATTACTTTAACCCCATAAGATAGATTACATTTTTCGTCGTTCGTTTTGTCCACAAACATACAGATCAGTTCACCGACTCTGGACCGTGTGTCGTATAATAGGGAGCTGCTGTCTTCTTCCACATTCTTCCCACCTACCTCCCGCCCGCTACGTCTCTCTCTTGCTTTCCCACTACCTGCCTCTTCATCCTCGCTCTCTCTCATCCCTGCCCTGTGTTCATCAATTCGATGCGCTGTAGGGTCTCCCTCCCATTCTTGCGACATACTAAGCGATTTCTTTAATCTGCTCCACTGCGCGCCGCTTGGTAATACTCTGTATACAACAGGGGACACTGCACTGCATACACCACCTTCCAGAGACATCACAACAGCTTGCAACGCGACAATATCTGTAAATAAAGGACAATGTTCCAGCCTGAATGACTCATCATCTCCCAGAAAAAACCACTGATGACAAAAACTTGACATTCGTAGAGGGTGTTCATCTTACACCGTTTAAGGACAGATTTTTCAATATTCCGGTCCTAAGGAGGTGAAATGAGAGATTTTGAAGCTAGACCTACATAAATTGGTATACGAATTCTTGGTTAGAATAATAAAGATAAGGTATATTTCACCTTTTCTGAAAATCAGCCATTAAGGGGTGAAATAGAGGATGAAAAGATTTATGAAAAATGCTGCTATTAAGCTAGTTTTAAAGCAGTCTTGGTTACAATTAAAAAGTACGTCTATACCTCCTCTCCTCACTCCCATCAACCACAAACATTGCCGAGGTGGGGTGGCTTGCGTGTCTCAACGATACAGATAGCCGTACCGTAGGTGCAACCACAGCGGAGGGGTATCTGAAGAGCGGCCAGACAAACGTGTGGTTCCTGAAGAGGGGCAGAAGCCTTTTCAGTAGTTACAGGGGCAACAGTCTGGATGATTGACTGAGCTGGCCTTGTAACATCAGCTAATGTGGCTTTGCCACACAGTTACTGCGAACGGCTGAAAGCAAGGGGAAACTACAGCCGTTACTTTTCCCGAGGACATGCAGCTCTACTGTATGAACATATGATAATGGCATCCTCTCTGGTAAAATATTCCGGAGGTAAAATAGTCCCCCATTCGGATCTCCGGGAGAGGACTACTCAGGAGGATGTGTTCATCAGGAAAGACAATACTGGCATTCTACGGGTCGGAGCGTGGAATGTTAGATCCCTTAATCGAGTAGGAAAATTAGAAAATTTAAAAAGGGAAATGGATAGGTTGAAGTTAGATATAGTGGGGATTAGTGAAGTTCGGTGGCAGGATGAACAGGATTTCTGGTCAGGTGAGTACAGGATTATAAATACAAAATCAGTTGGGGGTATCACAGGAGTAGGATTGATAATGAATAAGAAAATAGGAATGCGGGTAAACTACTATGAGCAGCACAGTGATCGCATTATCATTGTCAAGATAGATACGAAGCCAACGCCGACAACAGTGGTACAGGTTTATATGCCAACTAGCTCTCCCGATGAGGAGGAAATCGAAGAGATATATGAGGATCTAATGGAAATTATTCAGACAAGTAAGGGAGAGGAAAACTTAATTACTATAGGAGACTGGAATTCGGTAGTAGGACAAGGAAGGGAAGGGAAGGGAAGGTGAACATGGTCTGGGCAAAAGGAATGAAAGAGGAAGCCGCCTGGTAGAATTTTGCAAAGAACATAATTTAGTTATAACAAACACCTGGTTCAAGAATCACAAAAGAAGATTGTATACGTGGAAGAGACCAGGAGACACCGGGAGATACCAAATAGATTTTATAATGGTAAGACATAGATTTCGGAACCAGGTTTTACAGTGTAAGACATACCCAGGGGCAGATATAGACTCTGACCATAACTTATTGGTTATGAACTGTAGGCTGAAACTAAAGAAACTACAAAAAGGTAGGAAAATAAGGAGATGGGACCTGGATAAATTGAAGGAACCTGAGGTTCTTAAGAATTTCAGAGGGAGCTTTAAGCAACAATTGACAGAAACAGGGGAAATAAAACAGTAGAGGAGGAATGGGTAAAATTGAGAGATGAAATAGTGAAGGCAGCAGAGGACAAAATAGGTAGGAAGGAAAGACCTACAAAAAATCCTTGGATATCACAGAAGATACTGAATTTAATCGATGAAAGGAGAAAATATAAAAATGCACCAAATGAAACAGGCAAAATGGAATATAGACGCCAAATGAGATTGACAGGAAGTGCAAAATGTCTAAGCAGGAGTGGCTAGAAGGCATATGCAAGGATGTAGAAGAATGTATAAATAGGGGAAAAATAGATACTGCCTACAGGAAAATAAAAGAAACATTTTGAGATAAGAAAAACAGCTCTATGAATATCAAGGACACTGGTGGAAAACTAGTTCTCAGCAAAGAAGGGAAAGCTGAAAGGTGGAAAGAGTATATAGAAGGGCTCTACAAAGGAAATGAACTTCGAGACAATATTGTAGGAAGGGAAGAGATGAGTAAGATGTATGAGATAGGCGAAGTACCCTCAGACTTTAAGAAAAATGTTATAATCCCCATTCCAAAGAAATCAGGTGCACACAGGTGTGAAAACTACAGAACCATCAGTTTAATAAGTCATGGTTGGAAAATATTAACACGAATTATATACAGAAGGATGGAAAAGCTGGTAGAAGCCGACCTCGGGGAAGATCAGTTTGGGTTCAGGAGAAATGTAGGAACACAGGAGGCAATACTCACTTTACGGCTTATCCTAGAAGATAGATTAAGAAAAGGCAAACCTACATTTATAGCTTTTGCAGATTTGCAGAAGGCTTTTGACAATGTTGATTGGAATAAACTCTTTCAAGTTCTGAAGCAAGCAGGAGTAAAATATAGGGAGCGTAAGGTTATTTACAACTTGATCAAAAACCAGACAGCGGTTTTCAGAGTTGAAGGGCATGAAAGGGATGCAGTGGAGTAAGACAAGGTTGTAGCCTTTCTCCAATGTTAGTCAATTTGTACATTGAGCAAGGAGAAATTTGGTGAAGAAATTAAAGTTCAGGGGGAAGAATTAAAAACATTGCGTTTTGCCGACGACATAGTAATTCTGTCAGATACAGCAAAGGACCTGGAAGAGCAATTGAACGGAATGGACAGTGTGCTGAAAGGTGCATATAAGATGAACATTTACAAGAGCAAAACTAGGGTAATGGAGTGCAGTGTAAGAAAATCAGGTGATGCTGAAGGAATTAGATTGGGAAACGAAGCAATAAAGGAGGTAGATGAGTTTTGTTACTTTGGCAGTAAAATAACAAATGATGGTCGCAGTACAGAGGATATAAAATGCAGAATGGAAATGGGTAGAAAAGCATTCTTGAAAAAGAGAAATTTGTTAACATCGAATATTGATTTAAGCCTAAGGAAGTCCTTTCTGAAGGCATTTGTATGGAGTGATGCCTTGTATGGGAGTGAGACATGGATGATAAACAGTGCGGACAGGAAGAGGATTGAGGCTTTTGAAATGTGATGCTACAGAAGAATGCTGAAGATTAGATGGGTGGATCGCGTAACTAATGAGGAGGTACTGAACAGAATTGGGGAGAAAAGAAATTTCTGGCATACCTTGACTAAAAGAAGGGATAGATTGGTAGGACATCAAGGAATTGTGAATTTAGCGTTGGAGGGAAGTGTGTGGGGAAAAAATCGCAGGGGAAGACCAAAAGATGGATACAGTAAGCAGATTCAGACAGATGTAGGTTGCCGTTCTTATGTGGAGATGAAGAGGCTTGCTCAGGATAGGGTATTGGGGAGAGCTGCATCAAGCCAGTCTCCGGACTGAAGACCACAACAACAATCTGCTCTCCCCGTCTTGGCCATTGCCTACCCTTCATGTGTCTCGTCTTGGAAATCTGACTTAGAACCATGTTTAGTCTTATATTCGAAATATCTCCGAAAGTTCTTGACCGAATACTTTTAAATATTGATAAAATGTATTTCTAGATTACGCGCATTTTTTTACATACCTGTTTTTTAAAATATATATCATACACGAATTTCTATCAATTTTACAAGTGAAAAAGTTGCTGCCAAATATCGCAAAAGTGTCATATATGTAGATTACGTGAACTATATTAACTAAATAGGTATCTAAGAACCTTCCTGTGCTACAGTGCAACGTTGTGACATATTCGCAGCTCAATCGGTGAAGAACTTTTTGAGATTTTCAAACACACACAAACGAACACAACATTTTTATCGATAGAGAGAAGCTACGTCGGTTTCGGCTCTAACGATGTTCACCTACAAAGTTATATTTTTCGTAAAAACGCGATTTACCAAAAATATCTATATATAATTAATAAAATTAATTTCGTGCTTTTTCGAATCACAAAAGATATGTTACCAACATTATGTACCACTTTTGTTGTGGTCTTCAGTCCGCAGACTGGTTTGATGCAGCTCTCCACGCTACCCTGTCCTTGCAAGCCTGTTCACCTGAGAATACGCACGACACCCAACATTCTTTTGAATCTGCTTACTGCATTCGTCCCTCGATCTCCCTCTACGACTTTTACCCCACACACTTCCTTGTAATGCTAAGTTGAGAATTTCTTGATGTCAGAATTTGTCCGACCAATCTATCCCTTCTCTTAGTCAGGATCTGCCAGAAAATCCTTTTCTCCCCAATTCGCTTAAGCACCTCCCCATTAGATACGTAATCTACCCATCTAATTTTCATCATTCGTTTGTAGCAGCAATTTCAAAAGTTGCTATCACCTTTTTGTCTGAACTCCTTATCGTCCACGTTTCACTCCCATAGAATGCTACGCTCCAGACAAATGATTTCAGAAAGGACTTCCCAACATTTAAACTAATATTGGATGTCAACAAATTTCGCTTCTTTAGAAACGCTTTTATTCACGTAGGCATTCTGCATTTTTTTTCTTCTCTACTTCGGCCATCAGAAGTTTTCTTGTTACCCAAATAACAAAAGTCATCTACTACTTTTATTGTCTCATTACATTATCTAATTCCTTCAGCGTTACCTGATTTTCTGAAACTACATTCTATTATCCTCGTTTTACTCTTTTTAATGTTCATCTTATATCTTCCTTTCAAGTAATTGTCCATTCCGTTTCATTGCTCCTCCAGATCCTTTGCTGTCTCTGACTGAGTTACTGTCACCAGCAAACCGCAAGGTTTTTGTTCTCTACCTGGACTTTAATTCCCTCTCCAAACTTCTCCTTGCATCCCTTCACAGCTTGCTCAATGTATAGTTTAAGCAACATTGGGGAAAGGCTACAACCTGAAACTTATAAGTTTAAATAAAATAAATTAAATGAAATATTCTCATATATCGAGATCGGAAACTCACACTAACATGTGTGTGTGTGTGCAAAGTTTGTGTGGAGATGCAGCAGTACCTATCTAGCTTGGTACAGCACTGTGACTATAAAAGCTTATCTGAATGTCTGAACATCGACTAAGAGTAAATGTTGTAAGTAATCAGCCTGGCATCGACTGATTGCAAAGAGTACGGCCCTATTGATGCGCTCAACTATGCAGAACAAGAGTCTGGTTAAACGATGAACGACAAGTCCGGTTGTAGCTCGCGTTCCGATTCGATAATCAGACAGACAAATTATTCATTAATTAAATTAAATATTAATAAATGATTAACACAAATTTGACATCCAAAATTAAATATGGTCATGGGTGGAATTATAGACAATCTCGAACAGTGACTAATATCAGCGGAATGACGTAACAGTGTGGCGCAATAAAAGCACTAAAGTTGATAATTATGTGTCTCTTAAATTAATTAAAGATTAAAGTTTAGATTACTACTGTGACACAGACTGAGCATGACATCCGTTGTGAACTTAGTGGTGATTGTTATATGTAACGTTACGTGCTGTGAAGAAGATCTTCCTCATTAAGAAACAAAATGTTATATTGTCAGAGTAGCCCATTAGCTAAGTAGGGTGCATACCAAGTAATAATGAATATAAATGTACTCATATGTAAAATGACAATCAAACTATAACAGTAGCTGATAGAAACGTCTAAGTCGATAATTCTGTAATTGACTAATTATTTAAAGTACAGATCAAAGTTTAGTTTATTAGATGCTAAAAGTGACCAAGTATGGATTCGGTTGTGACCTTAACAATAATTATTGTGTGTCCGACCCTTCTGATCTAACAGAGACTCAACAATTTACTTCTCTACTTGTAATCCTAATCATAAATAAATTGAAGTTCACTTACCTCGTATCTGTAGACAGCACCTTGGTCTCTTGCAGTACATTAATCTATACTAATAATAAATCTGTGAATGTACGCCTGTCGCTGTTCCCTTCAGTCTTCAAAACTACTGCACGAATCTTCTTGCGGTTTTCACAGTAAACAGGAGAAATGTTTGGGTCAACATATAGGCATCATTTTATCAAAAAAATCGTAATTTTAAGTGTTTTCAGTGACCGTCGTGTCTGTTTTTTTCAACTATTAAAAACCTCTTATCTCCAAAACTACTTCACGAATTTGCATGAGGTTTTCATAGTTAACTTGGGCGTAACCGTACGATATGTAGATTTCGTTTCATAAAAGTCGGATCACGGAAAAAAAAGAATATCGTAATTTCAATTTTTTTATCTACGACCGTTATGTCTGTCTCTCTCTTTGAACACGTATATCTCCAAACCTACTTGACGAATTTTCATGAGGTTTTCACACGTAACTTTATAACATCTTGCGGTTACATAAAGGCTTCAATAATTATTAAAATCGCATCACAGAAAATAAAGATATTATAATTTAATCATGTGCTTAAAAGCCATCGTGTATGTCTGTTTGTTGAGGGTAATCTTCAAAAGTACTACACGAACTTTCATGGGTTTCCACAGGTAAATTGAGAATAGTTTGGAGAGTAAGATAGGCCTAGTTTCATCAAAATCGGATCAGAGGAAGGAAAGACATCATAATTTGATGTTTTTGTGTATACTACCCTTATAAGTATGGTGTAGTAGGATAAATCTCCAAGTGTTACACGAATTTTCATGGGGTTTCATAGGTGAACAGAGAGTACCTTGGTGCAACAAATAAGCTTCATTTCATCAAAATCGGATCAGGGGAAGAAAAGATATCGTAATTTGTAGTTTCTGGTGTATGCTACGCTTGAATTGCAGCGTAGTATAGCGAAGATCCGGTAGTGGCCCTGTTGCTGACATAATATACGAAATAACTAATAGATGGAGATGCTGCGTTGTTTATTCTCATATCTAAAGTGTGAAACACTGAAACAAGGACTATGATACGGTAGCGGTGTAGTGTATAGATGTTGGTAACGGCCGTTGAATCCTTTTTTGAAAAATCAGTCACGTACAATGCGGGGAATAATTCTTACTGTTGATAATGAAATAAATAATTAATGTTGTACCTAAAGTAAATTAATGATCGCCCTACAGCGAATATTTCGTTGCCAACGTTAACATACTAACCGCTGCCACTGCAAGCAAAATTTAACCCAGGTACGGCAGAAAAAAATAATTTTTTAACTAGCTGTATCCCTCATGCCTTGCAATGCGATGGAAAAAAAAGTGCTTCTTTCCGTGGGTACCATTTGAATTTAAAACGTAACCATATTCCTTCGCATCTGTCGATACTCTAATTTACATATAAATTCTTTGCAAGGAAAATGGAAATTTTGTAGTTCCCTTTCTGATTTCGGTGTATCCCCATTACATTTTGAGTGCGTTCCGTTTAGCAATGCCTCGAAAACACCATAGTACAGGAATGGTCAAAGAGAGGCGACGTTAGTCACATGGTAAACCAAATAACCAATTATGATGCTGCGTTTTTTTCATTCTCATAACTATGGTGTAACACACTACGAGAAGGGCTACTATTTTACTTACAGCGGCGGTGTTGTGCGCTGATGTTGGTAACGGCTGTCGAATGCTTTTTCAAAAACCAGTCACGTAGAATAACGGCAATAAGTCTTTATGTTCACGATGAAATAAATAATTAACGCTGTTCTGCTCAGTAAATTAAACAACACCTAAAGCGCTGCATTGCAAGTAAAGTTTAGCCCAGGTGTGACACATTTTTTTTTTAATCAAATGTTTGTTTAGCTTATGGGACTTAACTACGGGGTGATCACTCCCTAAACTTACAAACTACTTATGAACTAGCTTATACTAAAGACGGCACAAATATTCATGCCCGAGGGGAGATTCGAACCCCCGATCGTATAGGCCGTGCAGACCGCGACTGGCGCGCCGCAGACCGCTCGGCCATCGGACCGGCAATGTTTTTTCTTCCTAGGTGTTTCCCATATGCTTTGCAATGTCATGGAAAGAAGAGAAGTGCATCTTTCGACGGATAAAACGACTAAATTATAAATAGATTAGAAATATCTATGGAGTGAGCATTGGCTTCTGTGCATCTTCTGAACATTAAGTTGGAATTACCAAGTAATATTGAGACAAATCCACTCTTTCCACACATTTATTTGCTCTTAGGATTGGTTTGTACCGCATTGGCTGCAAAGAAGCCCCACGTCCTTTTCGCAGAGCAACCATGTAACATAAAAGGTTAAATGTGTCACAGAAGCAACAAGAAACTTGAGGAAGCGTCGCTAAAATGGCCATTTACACATAGTCATCCGTCTTAGCCGAACAAAGAAGGACAAAGATGAAGTCAGCGATTAGTAGATTTTTTCCCAATACAGATGACACTTCCACCTCAATGTTGAGGACACAAAATCTGTTCTACGCATCTGAATGCTCACTCCAGAGATATTTCTACTCTGCGCCTGCCACAAGAGATAATATACACACGCGAGCGATAAACTCATTAGGAACCTGTATGCTTTCATAATTGTTCGGTACAATATTTTGATTAAAATTTGTAATCACTTACTTTTTGGTGCGGACTACATTAAGATAGAGAAGGACGTCTTCTTTTGCAGAGATTTCAACTTCGTGCTTTACGAAGTAATCACTGCAGGACGTTGGGACATGAAAGAGTGGCCGATACTGCTAACACAGTGAAGACAATTCACTGGAAGTGCTGTATTTAATGGAAATTTCTATTCCGACGATCAGCTGACGTCATTCCTTCAGCGATTACCCAGACTTACTTTATCGCACATTAACACCAATACGACGTCTTATTTAAAGAGACAGGAACTGCTCTTTTGATTGAATTACCAGACTTTCAGCATTCGTCGACTTTTCGATAATATGGAGCACTGCATACAGAATAATTACATTGACCCCAGTGCAACACTGCAACATTCTAATACTTCAGTACACACTTACTGTGAGAGATAAACAGTTCAGTACTACGCCATAGAACCAGTACATGGCGCTGTTATTATTATTATTTCTCATCTCAACGATAGAAGTGTTTTCAGAAGTTTATGCCAGACAGACAATTACACACGTCAGTCTTAACTTTATGAACACAAACTAAGAATGAGTACACATCGTTCTGCAGTACAGACTTAAATTAATTTCACTTTTTGTATGAGAAACTTTATGCACATTCATCGTTTTCGGCAATGACTTGTACTTAAATTTGACATCTTGGCTGGGAGAACTGAGTTTATTGACAGAGCGGTCCAGGATTCTGTTTCTGCTGACCTAGGTTAGGAATCCTAAAAAAAAAACATGATATACACAGGTCCCTCTTTAACAACCGTTGCGAAGCACGGGCATATAAGCTAGTAACAGTGCAGCATTGTTTTTTTCTTTCCAGTAACAAAAACAAAAGTCCTTGATTCTGAGAGACAACTCATACCTGCATCCAGATTTAATTTAAGAATTTGAGTGTCGTCCCATTTTCCGTGTAATACTGGTTTCTGTACATGATTATGCCAGCCAATGTACGTAAACAGCGCTAAAATTTTCGTGGCAAAAGGAGAACATAAAAATTTACGTCATTAGTTACTCAAAGAAATGAGCAATAGTAATGTAAACAGAAGTGGATAAACGTACCTATTACTGTTTTCGTCCTGATTTCTTGTCATATTGTGTCTCAGAAGACTACCTTCGCTATGTCCAACAGTAGCCGGACAACACTTACTTTTATATCAGTAAGAAGAAAATTCTTTTCTTTTAATCTTTTAATCGCGGAGCTAGAATCCCAGGTTGTTGCTTCGACAAAGTCATATCACGAATATCCCATTTACTTCATCTCGTGAAAAATAAATAAATAAATAAATAAAATAAAAGTGGCAATTCAATGACAGAGGGCGTGAAACGTTGGGATCGGCAGCCATATCTCTTTAGCTGTCTATTGCTGTGTCCCAACGTTCCCTGTCGAATACGTATCAGGCTGTCAGGGCACTCCTATACCGGAACATCACTCCAGCCAAGTGCGTGAATGGGAAGAATCCCGCCCTCTTCCTCAGGCAGACGTAAATATCTTGATGCGAGAGTTGGAACTTAAACAGTGGCAACACTGCTGTGCAGACGCTATGCAGTAGAATGTCCCACTGTCGCTGACAGCGCACGCTGATCACATGCCAGCCTCACCTCCCAGCAAGTGGGCTCGCCCGTCCCACCTCACCGGCGAGCGCACAGTGGAGGGAAACAGCCACTGGTGAGCGAGCGGTCTCGCCGTGTTTTCTGAACAGGGACAGCGGAGCTGGATCAGGACTGGGTGTGCCAGAGGTCAGCGCCATCAAGGTCTCCCAGAGCCGTCCCAGCCCCGGTACGGCGAAAGTCGTGGTGGTTCTCGCGTACGACAGTGCTGCTGTTATCCTGACGCATTACGTTCGCCGACGGCAGACCGTCAGTGCACAGTATTACTGTCGGTTTTCGGAGCATCCCCTGCCACCAACTTCACGAAAGAAGCGGCAACACTTTCTGCGCCCCTCGACCAGCCCTTTGCACGACAATGCTCGGGCGCATACAGCGCCAGCTGTGGCTGCTCTGTTCGGCCGTGGGACTGGGAAGTACTGTACCGTCCACCATACCGCCCGAATCTAAGTCCTTGTGGCTTTTATTTGATTCCGGAGATGAAGAAACCACTCCGTGGCATTCCTTTCAGAACTGTTCCAGAGATTGGACAGGCTGTAGACCGCTCCATTCGCACCGTCAACAGAACAGGCTCTGCTAACGGTGTACTGCGCCTTCCACATCGCTGGCAACGGCTTCTACACAATGCTGGTGACTACTTTGAATGACAGTAATAGGTGGAAACATGAAACTCTTTTGTATCGGTGTAAATACAAATATACAATCCCTGAGACGGATTTTCGTCTCGAATATGTCAAAGACATTAATGATAAATCCGAAGCATTGAATTAAAATTTGTGATGCGACTGGAAATCGAATCCGGACCTCCATGCGTACTGGGCAGACTTTTGCGAATCGCCGACTGGACGTCCTCCAGTGCACACCCGTCCAGTGACAGCAAAGTCTCAGCTGTAAGTGTAACCGCTTCTCTCTAGGAGCTGCACATTTTGACTTTTCAGTGCGCTTTCCCTTCAGTTCATTAAAGTTATTGTGTGCTCGCGTTTGTATTTGATTCATATTCAAGTTAAATATCTGGTTAGTGTTTTATTCCGCCATGTGAATCGCGTCGCGACAGTCGTCTGTCTTTATTTTCTGATTAGAAACGACATATAGTATGTTGATTTTCGTCTGCGCCTTCTCGTTACAATTTCTAAACTTATACTGCGCTCTCGTGCATATTAGATCCAAATCCGAGTTTTAACAAACAGTGTAGTCTTCCTTTGGACGCATCGCGACAGTAGTTTTCGTTTTCTCGGCACTGTAATCATGGATAGGGACTGTGACTGCAGTGTGCGGATGCAGACTCAGCTGGAGACACTTCGCTCCCAGCTTCAAGCTGTGTTAACCTCGGTTGCACAGTTGGAAGCTGCGATCGATGGGCGTCGTTGTTGTTGGCTGGCAGTGGAGACCGAACGGTCTGAATCAGAGGCTCAAACGGTTCTGCGACCGTGTAGGCTGCAGATTCCTTCACTTGCGCCGTCGGGTGGTGGGTTTCCGGGTTCCGCTGAATTGGTCAGGAGTCCACTACACGCAGGAAGCGGCTACACGGGTAGTGGGGGCTGTGTGGCTGGACTGGGCGGTTTTTTAGGGTAGAGGACTTTGCGGAAACAGTAAATGGGCTCTCTCAAAGGGTGCAGGTGGATCACAGGAGAAATGCAGATCTAGGAACTATCGGTACAACAGTTGTAAATTGTCGTAGCTGTGTCGGAAAAGTATCAGAACTCCAAGCGTTAATATAGAGCACCGAAACACGCATCATTATAGGCAGTGAAAGTTGGCTCAAGCCGGAAATAAGTTCATAAGAAGTACTAGCAAAAGATCTAACTGTGTTCAGAAAGGATAGATTAAACAAAATAGGTGGAGGCGTGTTTGTAGCCGTCAAAAGTAGTATTTCGTGTAGCAAAGTTGAAGTTGATAGTTCCTGTGAGCTACTATAGGTAGAGGTTGCAGGCGGTAATTGTGAAGGACGCTTGCACGGGCGTCCGTTTCGATAAATCTCGAGCACGCGACCACACTTCGATATGTGGTGCATTTCGATATGTTCCAAGATGGGGGAGGGTTAAAGTTACTGTATGTAAATGTCACTTCAAGGTACTTTACCTCGACATACCTTGCAGTAATAGATAGATCTGTCTGCATCCCGTGAGATTTTTTTTTTTTTTAATAAACTGAAACAAAAAGATTGATATCGTACTTAATTTCGCGCGTGCGTAACATTTTTGGAAGTGGTTATCTTACATTATTCTGGGCAATACTGCGAGTACAGTAAAATACAGATCTATCTGCATCCCGTGAGTTTTTTTTAAGCGCAGTAAGTAGAAGTAGTAGTAGTAGTAGTAAGAGTACTTACATTATTAGTCACTTGTGTACACAGCAGGTACGAGACCTTCCTTCCCGTAGCCTAGGTACACCCTGCTAATATCATGAAGGAAAACCGGAAGAGTGTCACAGGCGTCAGTCTTCCCTTGCAGCCGCAGGTTGTGAATATATATATATTGAAACAGATATAGTTCGTCCCTGTCCCCCGGACGACCTTCTCTCTTAATAGATGTTTTTAGGGACTTCCATAGTCTCTCAATATTTTGAGTATGGACGGAAGGGTCATCTGAGGACACAAACTCAACCGAGTGGTTCACGAACTCGTGATCGAACCCTTCCGCCTTCAGGGACTTGTAAGACGAAAATCCGTCAGTGATGATTTTAGTACCCGGTAATATAAAATGTTTTATCAATCCTACGAGTGTCTTTTTCTCCCTCGATAGGACACGCAGGATAAAACACTTTCGGGAATCTCGTTCGATCCCGCCAAACACCCACAATTGTTCCACCTCGTTCTTCAGAGATCTGCCACGTTGAAATTTCCTGGTGCAGATATGGGACTCATCAACCTCTACAACTTTATTTGGGCCACCGATGGAAACGCTATCTTGAGTTACTATGACATAACAAACTTCCCTACAAAAGCCATAATAATCACAAACAGTTCTCCGAGATAACCCACTTTCGGATGCTGCGGCTCCTTGTGTATACTGTCGAATCCAGCACGCAACCAAAATATCACTCTTGTCTATTGATATTTTAGTATTATCAAACCACGTATTCTTTCTTGCAGACGTGCGTTTTTTACAATTTTTGCAGTACAACTGATAGGGATATGCGGCGTCTGCACTTTTCTTCCCTAAAATTACACTATTCACAGACTTGCAATCAACACAGACCCTTTCCTCATCTCCTGGCAATAAATTAAAGTCTGTGCAAAACTTCCAGCTATCTTCCACCGTTGCTAGACGCGGAATTAAGTTCTTCCATGTAAGGGAAACAGCACCACTCGCATTCATATTACGTTCAAAATAATATAACTCAAACTCACATTTGCTACCTTCGGAACACAATTTGAACTGTTAATAATTCGCGCTATCTTGGAACATATCGAAATGCACCACATATCGAACTAGGATCGCGCGTTCGAGATTTATCGAAACGGACGCCCGTGCAAGCGTCCTTCACAATTACCTTGCAGGCTATCCGAAAATCGTAAGAAGTTAATAATTGGTTCCTTTCACCGGCCTCCCGACTCTGACGATACAATAGCAGAAAGGTTCAAAGAAAAATTGAGTCAAATTACAAAAACGTACCCGACTCACACGATAATAGTATGCGGCGGTTTTAATTTACCCTCAATATGTTGGCAAAATTATATTTTCAAATCAGGAGGTACTCATAAAACATCATGCGAAATTGTACTCAACGCATTCTCTGAGAATTACTTGGAACAATTAGTTCATGAGCCAACTAGAATTGTAAATGGATGTGAAAAAACACTTGATCTGTTAGCAACAAGTAATCCTGAGCTCATAACGAGAATCAAAACGGATACAGGTATTAGTGAAAACAGAGCTGTCGTAGCGAAATTGAATATCGAAAGTCCCAAAGTTATCAAAAATAAACGAAAAGGACATTTGTTCATGAAAGCAGATAGAAATAAAATACATAGTTTTTTTAAAGACAGCTTCCACTCGTTTCTAACACTAAACGTAGGTGTAGACCAGATGTGGCTCAAATTCAATGAAGTGGTATCGACAGCAATTGACAGTTTTATACCAAATAAATTAATAAAAGAAGGAGGCGATCCTCCTTGGTACACAAAATAGGGCAAGCACTGTTTCAAAAGCAAAGGAAAGGCGTACTAAATTTCAACAAACACAAAATACCCAGGATTGGCGAGCGCACTCAGAAGCTCGAAATTTAGCGAGGATTTCAATGCGAGGTGCCTACAACACTTATCACAACGAAACTCTTTCTCGAAATTTGACAGAAAACCCAAAGAGATTTTGGATATGTTAAATATACTATGGGCAAAACACAAACAATACCCTCACTACGTGATAGTAATGGTGATCCTGCCGATGACTGCGCTACTAAAGCAGAGTTACTAAACATATCTTTTAGAAACTCATTCACCAAAGAAGACGAAACCAATATTCCAGATTTCGAATTACGAACAGATGCCGTAATGAGTAACGTAGAAGTAGATATCATCGGAGTAGTGCAGCAACTAAAATCACTTAACAAGAACAAGTGTTCTGATCCGGATTGTATACCCATTCGATTTCTATCTGATTATGCTGAAGTGATGGCCCATTACTTAACAGCTATATACAACCGCTCTCTCAAAGAAGGATCTGTACCAAAAGATTGGAAAGTTGCACATGTCACACCTATATTCAAGAAAGGCAGTAGGAGTAACCCACTAAACTATAGGCCTATTTCATTGACGTCAATTTGCAGCAGGGTTTTGGAATATATCCTATAATTAAATGTTATGAATTATCTCGAACAGAACAATCTATTGCCTCAAGGTCAACATCGATTTAGAAAATATCGTCCATGCGAAACACAAATAGCTCTTTACTCACACGAAGTGATGAGTGCTATCGACAAGGGTTCGCAAATTGATTTTGTATTTCTTGATTTCCAGAAGGCTTTTGACACTGTACCTCACAAATGGCTTTTAATCAAGTGTGTGGTTATGGTATATCGTCTCAAATTTGCGATTGGATAGGGGATTTCTTGTCGAAGAGGTCACAGTTGGTAGTAATCGATGGTGAGGCATCGACTAAAACAGAGGTGATATCGGGCGTTCCGTAGGGCAGTGTTATTGGTCCTCTGCTGTTCCTTATTTACATAAACGATTTAGGGGAAAATCTAAGTTGCTCTCTTAGGTTGTTTGCAGATGACGCCGTCATTTACCGTCTAGTAAAATCATCTGAAGATCAAAACCAACTGCAGGACGATCTGCATAAGATATCAGTAAGGTGTAAAAATTGGCAATTGACTCTAAATAAAGAGAAGTGTGAAGTCGTCCACATGAGTACGAAAAGAAATCCGTTAATCTTTGTTTACAAGATAAATCAATCAAATGTGAAGGCCGTAAACTCCACAAAATACCTAGCAATTACTATTACTTCAGACTTAATCTGAAAAGAAGACGTAGATAATGTCGTGGGAAAGGCGAACCAGAGACTGCGTTTTATTGGCAGAACCCTTGAAAGATGCAACAGAACTACAAAAGAAACTGCATACACTGCGCTTGTCCGTCCATTTTTGGAGTATTGCAGCCCAGTGTGGGATCCTTATCAGGTGGGTTTGACGGAGGACATCGAAAATGTCCAAAGAAGGGCAGCTCGTTTCGTATTGTCACGATACAGGGGAAACAGCGTTACGGAAATGATACAGGACCTGGGATGGGAATCATTACACAACAGCGCTTATCGCTGCGGCGTGGGCTACTTGCGAAACTGCAATCGCCAACATTCCCCTCCGAATGCAAAAATATATTGTTGACTGCTACCTACATAGGTAGAAATGATCATCAGAATAAAATACGAGAAATCAGTGCGGAGAGATTGAGGTGTTCTTTCTTCCCGCGCGCTATTCCAGAATGTAATGGGAGATGAATAGTATAACGGTGGTTCGATGAACCCTCTGCCAGGCACTTAAATGTGATTTGCAGAGTATCCCGTGTAGATGCAGATGTAGATTCCGAGGCGCCTTCATCGCTAGTGATGCGGTGGTCTAGCGGTGTCTTGCGTGTGTGCCGGCGCCGTGGCTCAGAGGGCTGAACGCAGTCTGTAATGAAAAAGCTGAGCCGAAGAACACGTAGAACCAAAACGAACAAACAGGATCAGCGTCCGCAAGGACAAGAGCTACCCAAAGATAAAAAAAAGAGAGACTGTAAGACGTCTGGCTAGTAAGCATGGAGGTCCGGGTTCGATTCCCGGTCGCACCACAAATTTTAATTCAATGCTTCAGACTTATAATTAATGCTTTTGTGTCGGTTGTGATAAATAGTTGCAACTATTTAAGTTCCAAAGCCTCAGTGTGAGGGACTGGTACCAAAAATTCTTCCCTGTGGTTCATAAGTCTTAAGACAGGTGCTGACTTAGGATACACTCATATTTTCTTGTTTCGCTGGTGACTGTGGCAATTTTTGTCACACAGAAATATCACTTTGCTATGTGATCCGATGGTTTGCTCCACACGATGTGGACACCAATGGTCATGTATCGTGATCCTCTCAATGAGTCTGTGAAGTATCAAACTGCACCCGAAATCAGGTTCGTAACAAAAATGATTCGGCTTATGTATACAGCTGCGAGCCATTTGTTCGTCTGAAATGGCACGAGACGCAGACCTTCGGCAACGTGGGCGCAGCTCGCTGGTGAGGGCGCGGCGCTACGCCAGCCTCGCTCGGCAGCGTCCCGCGTCCTGTGGGGGGGGGACGTCGCAGCCGAGGGCCGCGAGTCCGAGTCCCGCTGCATGCAGGGAGGTCAAAAAGTCAAAACTTAATGAATCACGAAATACTGTGGGCAGGGAGGTAAACATCGACACACACGCTTGCAATGACGTGGCGTTTTATTAGAACCAGAGAAAAACAAAGTCCAAAAAAAGATCGACAGATAGCACTGGACAGCAACGCTCACATCTGTAGAATCTGATCTATCGAAAAGTCTAGAAATGTTATGGGAATTCTTTTGCACGACGAGAAAGTCACGGTATGGGTTGGATTTACCACATCTACCGTTATCGTCTATTTTTTTCATCGAGGAACTGCGTGATTCTGGTTTTGTAACTGCTACCGTGGCGGGTGAGAGGTACGCCGATATGTTACAGAATCGCATCATCCCCAGCCTGGCTGATAAACACCTGCTGGAACGTACGATTTTTATGCAGGATGGCGCTCCACCGCACACTGCTAGACGCGTGAAAGATCTTTGCGCGCGTCGTTTGGTGATGATCGTGTGCTCAGCCGCCACTTTCGTCATGCTTGGCCTCCCAGGTCCCCAGACCTCAGTCCGTGCGATTATTGGCTTTGGGGTTACCTAAAGTCGACCGACATCTCTAGGGATGCTGAAAGACAACATCCGACGCCAATGCCTCACCGTAACTGCGTACATGCTTGACAGTGCTGTTCACAACATTATTCCTCGCCTACAGCTACTGTTGAGCATTAGTGGTGAACATATTGAGTATTTCCTGTAAACATCATCTTTGCTTTGTCTTAATTTGTTATGCTAATTATTCCTTTTCTGATAAGATGAAGTGACATCTGTCGGACATTTTTTGATTTTTTTTTTTTAATTATTATTTGGTTCTAATAAAACCCCATGTCATTCCAAGCAGATGTATCAATTTTTACATCTCTACCTACATTATTCCCTGATTTATTAAATTTTCAAATTTATACTGACTTTTTGATCACCCGGTACTTAGGTCTTCATGAACAATTACAATACCTAAATAAATAAAAGCAAATTCATTAACCGATAGCAACCTGCACCTTATCAGACTTGATTCCATGGTGGAACTTGTGCTCAACGATTGTATTTGACTTGTAGAAATTTTCAGGAATCAGTCGTAAGTACTATTTATTTACTGGCAGATCCAGGTTTCGACCATTATCAATGCTAAAATAAATACAAAAGAACCAGTTAGAATAAAATACGTGTCGAGTTATATAAGCCAGTTGTACAGGTTTCAATTATGGTCAATGATAAAATACATACCTAAAAAACGATTACAACACTTGAAACATCTCGGCCTCCATGTTGGAGGTTGCGTTCGTAGTGATGCTGCAGCTGTTTCAATTCTAACACAGCTGACGTCATCATGCGTCATTGGCGACTAAGACGCCCGCTTTATAGGTTCGTGCAAAACAAAAAAAAAAAATAAATAAATAATAAAAAATTAATTATGGTATGTTTATGGTAGTAATAGTTATATTTTATTATAATTCCAATAGGCACTTATACTTTAAAATGTTCCGTATTAATGAGTATCATTTACCTTTTACACATGATTGTTGGTAAAAATGTATACTAGTTGGCGTCTTAAAGTGTATATACAGTAACTGTTTGAAAATACTTTTGTGAAACTGATGACCGGTTAATAATCTTGCTCGCACTCATACAGGGACAAATATTGTATATATCTAGTATTTTTATGTATAAAATATGAGTGTACATTACTTTTACCACTAGACTACAGCATGTGTTACATATTTTAACGCAAACCTTAAGACGCAATTATGTTTCATATTATAAAAGCTTTGAGACATCTATCTTTGCGATAGACGTTGGCTAGCACCATCTGCCGACTGGACGTATTACTCCAGCTGCAGCTTGTAACATTGACAACATTTGATTTTATGATGTTGACTGCGACCAAGATTAACAGGTCATCAATTAAAAAAAGTATTTTCAAACAGTTACTGTATATACATTTTAAGACACTAACTAGTATACATTTTTACCACAAATCATGTACAAAAGGTACAAAAGTTAGTAGAGATTCGTGCGTCTATAAAAACATCGATGCACGAAGCATACAATAATTATCACAGCCATACCTTAGCCAAAGATCTTTCCGAGAATCCGAAAAAATTCTGCTCCTATGTAAAATCGATAAGCGGGTCAAAGCCCACTGTTCAGTCACTCGTTGATCATTCCGGGGCAGTAATAGAAGAAAGCAAACGGAAAGCTGAAGTTCTAAATTTAACCTTTAAGAAATCTTTCACGCAGGAGGACCGCACAAATGTATCATCATTTGATCAACATACTAATTCCGAAATGGGGGACATAGCAACAGGTATTTCCGGTGTAGAGAAGCAGCTGAGAGAGCTAAATACGAAAAAGTCTGCTGGTCCGGATGGAATACCAGTTCGGTTTTGCAAAAGTATTCTGCGGCATTGGCCTCCTACTTAGCTTGCATTTATCGCGAATCTTTAATTCAGCGCAAAGTTCCTAGCGATTGGAAAAAAGCGCAGGTGACTTCCGTTTATAAGAAAGGAAAGAGAACTGACCCACACAATTACAGACCAATATCGTTGACATCAGTTTCATGTAGAATTTTAGAGCATATTCTCAGTTCGAATATAATACATTTCCTTGAAACGGAAAAGCTTCTTTCCATGAATCAGCAAGGATTTAGGAAACATCGTTCATGTGAAACTCAGCTTGCCCTTTTCTCACATGACATCTTGCGAGCCATGGATGAAGGGCAACAAGCGGATTGTGTTTTTCTCGACTTTAAAAAGGCGTTCGACGCGGTGCCACACTGCAGACTGTTAACGAAGATACGAGCTTATGGAATAGGTTCACAGATTTGTGACTGGCTGGAAGGCTTTCTAAGTAATAGAACGCAGTACATTGTTCTCGACGGCGAGTGTTCATCAGAGACGAGTGTATCGTCAGGCATGCCTCAGGGGAGTGTGATAGGACCGCTATTATATTCTATCTATATAAATGATCTGATGGACAGAATAAGTTGTAATTTGCGGCTGTTTACTGATGATGCTGTGGTGTATGGGAGGGTGTCGTCTGTAACTGACTGTAATCGCATACAGGATGACGTAGACAAAATTTCTAGTTGATGCGAAGAATGGCAGCTAGCTCTCAATGTAGAAAAATGTAAGGTGATGCGCATGAGTAGAAAAAACAATCCCATAATGTTCGAATACAGCATTAGTAGTGAGCTTCTTGATGGTGTCGCGTCGTTCAAATATCTAGGCGTAACATTCCAGAGCGATATGAAATGGAACGAACATGTAAGGACAGTTGTGAGTAAGGCAGACAGCCTTCTTCGGTTTATTGCGAGAATTTTGGGAAGATGTACATCACCTTTAAAGGAGACCGCGTATAAAACGCTTGTACGACCACGTCTTGAGTATTGCTCAAGTGTTTGGGACCCGCAGCAGATCAGTTTAAAGGAAGACATAGAGGCGGTTCAGAGGCGAGCAGCTAGATTTGTTACCGGTAGGTTCGACCAATGCGCGAGTGTCACGGAAATGCTCGGGCAACTCAACTGGGGATCGCTGGAAGAAAGACGACGTTCTTTTCGTGAGTTTCTGTTAAGTAAATTTAGAGGGGTGGAATTTGAAGCTGAGTGTAAGTACAATCTTGCTGCCGCCTACTTACATTTTGCGTAAAGATCACAAAGATAAGAGAAATTAGGGCTCGTACGGAGGCATATAGGCATTCTTCTTTTCCTCGTTCAATTTGGGAGTGAAATAGGAAACGAAATGCCTAGTAGTGGTACAGTGTACCCTCCGCCACGCACCTTACGGTGAATTGCGTAGTATGTATGTAGATGTAGATAGTCATTAATACAAAAGATTTTAAAGTAAAAGTGCCTATTGAAGTTATGATAAAATATAACTATTACTACGATAAACATACCACAATTACAGTTTTCATTGTTTATTTACTTTTTTTTTTTTAATGAACCTTTAAAGAGGGCGCCTTAGTCGCCAATGATGAAGTCTTGCGTCAGCTGTGTCACAATTGTAACAGCTGCTGCATCAGTACGAACGCAACCTCGAACATGGAGGTCGAGATGTTGTAAGTGTTTTAATCGTTTCTTAAACTATGTATTTTATCGTTTAGCATAACTGAAACCTGTACAACTGGCTTATATAAATTGACACGTATTTTATTCTGTTTCTTTTGTACTTATTTTACCACTGATGAAATCTTGTTCTGCCGGTAAATAAGTAATACTTAGGACTGATTGCTGAAGCTTTCTGCAACTGAGCACGTCTTCTGACTGCCACGCAGTGGTGTCTCCCGGCCAGAACTGTCACAAGATCGTTCCATTCTGATTTTTGCGCCACTTCCAGTTTCTCTTTATTAGTAGAGGGTGCCGTACACGACAGGCGAAAACAGATTTCATTTTCAGAAACCGGGACTTGGCTAAGAACACCATTCACATTCTTTGTGACAGAAACGCTGTTGACCAGTGGTAAGTGTCTCGATTACGCCGGGGTATCCTCATATTTACGCTTTGCGTTTCCAACTCCCTGCTGAATGCCAAAATACTTGACCGTGTGGCTTATTCCCTGGACTGTTGTGAAAACGGTGGAAGAAACAGCTACAAGCTTCGTGACCGGCGCGTTCTTCCGGCCGACTGCTCGGGAACATCACCGGCCTCTCTGACTCTTTGGCGGGAACTTTTAACGATGCTCGCGTACATCGGCTGACATCGTCATGTAGAGAAAGCAGTGTTACATCAAAAATAAGGGCGATACAGATATTCTGAAATTGAATCTGGATTCAGGAATGAATTGTCTCCCAAGAACAATGACTTTTTGTTTTTGGGACCAGTTGAGACCTTCCTATCGGTTCTCACCAATAAGACTTGGGCAATGCATAACCCACGGCAGGGAAAGCTTACGGCTCGTTGTCTCTGATCATAGGGGTGAGTTATGATGTCAGCTTATATGCCCTGAACAGCTACCCAATCTGTTTAAACAAGATAAATACTTAATCTGTACTTTATACAGTCTATCAATCCGCATATGATGACGTGAAAATATATTTCACAAACATATATTAAACCTCTGAATGACCAACAAAATGGATTCTAAGATAAAAAAAAGTGGTTCACTTACGAAGTAATTCTTTATAAATCGAGTTTATTTCTCTTCTAGTCATGAAAATGCGGAGGTGGTCCTACTTTATACATCGGTAAATAACTGAATATTTCCCCGACTATTGTTCATGACAGGCACAATAAGTATCACACGCATTCGAGAGTAAAGTTCCAAATTATCACTCGTCAATTACTGAAGGCCATCAAAAATTGCAGTTCCAAATTAATCCGCGATTACAGTATTTGTTATAAAACAGTTTGTCATCACACGAGTACACGATTGCTGGATTATCACAGTTCCACAGCCCTACTACCGTGCATAGTTTATCATTTTTCACCAGAGACTAACTTCTGCAGTCACAGTCCCGTAAATTTTCCAAGTCCACAGATACCTGTGTCTTCAAATCACAAGTTCGTAACGCGGCTTCAGACCGCCCGGCGTCACAACATTTCACCACCACGTCCAAGTTAAAGAGTCCCATCCCAAGCGTTCGAAAGCGTGCTCTCCCTGCTCCCAAATTTGTATCCTTCTGTGCATCCTAACGCCTCATCTTTAAAATAGAATTTCCCTTCCAAAATATTATACATTTGAATATCACAGAATTAAATGCTTTGACCACCTCCCTACAAACGTTGTTTACATTTAACAAACAAATATACAGTTAATAATACTAAAAAACGGTTGAGACTGAAGCTCTTTGCTCAGATAGCCATTAAGCGTGGCATCTCACTGTTCAAATATACTGCCGCTGTCTAAATATAGTTACAAATTAATATTTAATTTATCATGGCTTTTTATACAAATATATTCAGTTATTGTCCACATATACTTATAATTGTTTATATATAAATTATCTGCCGCATATCTACTATTTTTAGTCGGCCATGAAATATTTAACATAAATACAACATAAAAAGAACGTTACTAAGAATAATATTAAATATAATAAAATACATATATAACTGTAATGCGCTTTGCTGGGTTCATGTTTTGTGTTTCTGTGGTGGAATCTATGTTCTGACATAAGACTATTATTAGCTCAACAAAAAGCAGAACAAGAGGGTAAAACAAAGTTTATAGAAAGAATACGGAAATAACGTGGTACGTCTTTTAAGATAGGTAGCGTGGTGCAATGCTGCCCATTTGCTTATTAAATTGTTACTGATAAACAGTACGTATCAATAATTCTAAACATAAGTATTATTATTATTATTATTATAGTAGTGATATTTATCGGCTTTTTATCTGTAAGGGAAATTTAAATTGTAATTACGGCGTTTGATTCTCCCGAGTCTCCTGAATCGATTCATATAATTATATTTGCAGTATGATCATTCCCTGATTTTATATGGATTTTTAGAATAATGTGGATGGCTGTATTGTATTTCAGTTGCATTCTGGGTTAGCTGCCCTCGCACATGCGAGAGCGTTGCTTCCGGTTTGCGAGCACATTAGGGAAACCCTGACGACCTGCTGTGTCCCACTCACCAGGTCCGAACTGGGGAGGCCAGCAGCCTGGCAAATCCCGCCTGTCACGCGGGAACAACCAGCTCCCCCCTGCATCCGTAATGTCACACAGTGTACTTTTCATTATCCTCACATACATGTAGCAGCACTTTAGTGCCGGCATGAGTTGGACAACTTTAATTCTGAAAATTACTGTTACAGCGTACAATGGCATTTGAAATCAAGGTACATTTTTAAAAATATATCTAAAGATGTGTCGTTAACATTATATAGTCGATGGTTTACTTTTTCGATTCACTGGCAGACGGAAACGGTGTGTTTTCGTCTTGACGAGCAAGTACAAAAGGTCGTCTGAGACGCCATGTCATGGATACCACCGCCGCCCCCGCCGGAGGTTCAAGCCCTCTTCTGAGTGTGTGTGTGTGTGTGTGTGTGTGTGTGTGTGTGTGTGTGTGTGTGTGTGTGTGTGTGTGTTTGTCCTTAGTGTTAGTTAGTTTAAATTGTTTGGTCGCTTAGTTACACAAACTTTGAGCTTTCGAAGAAGAGCAACAGTATCAAATGGGTGAAAAAAAAAAAAAAAAAAATGAAATTTCAGTGGTGTAAGTGGCATGTTTGATATTGACACCGGACTACCTTCAGCTTTGCTATACGAGTGGGAAATAAGAAAGAAAGCAATGGCAGTAATGTTAATTATTTATTCGTGCCCTCCAGCGGGCTGACGTTTTTTCGTAAGTACGTGTGTGAGGCCCCGAGCTAATGCAGCCTTCCTTGCCCTTCCCCTCCGCCTAGCGTCCCATCCTCAATCCTTCCCCTCCCCACCGGGCCACTACTAACCTCAGTAGTTCAGTCCCCCATTCACTGGTGCTGCACCATGCTGAGACGTCAGCTCCTTTGCAGCAGCCACACCGCTGCTGAACAGTTACAGCTTCCTAAGAGACTCGTATCTCAAATAAAAACGAACACCGTTGAATTGTTAATTAAGAAAATTTATTCATTTTCATTCGATTTTCACCTAGTTCATGTCCGACCACCCTGTTTCTAAATGTGTTTGGAGACTTTATATAAATAGTTTTCTGAAACAACTTTTTATTTGAAGACCGTTTGGTTTATTTTTGTGCCTCATACGAAATTTAATAGGGATTTTTTTATGAAGTATATTCGAGATTACTAAAAGATTATATGATACTGTTGCAGTGGTTTAGCTCGGGAAGTAGATGACTTGGACAAATTTTCAACTCGCTCAAAATCCTGCAGAAACTTAATTTGACAGACTTCTGGGAAGCGTTGCCCCAGTTCTACGCGCGGCGTCCCTTTCTGTCAGTAGACGGCTTCGTAGAACAGAAAATCGACTGCAGCTACAGCCTGCTGAGCTCTCTGCGCACCTCGCGTCGTTCCAGAGACGCCTGCTAGAAGTGACTGGCGCTCTGCGCTGCCTCCCTGTGGCGTGCGGGCAGCTGAGGGCAGCTGAGGGCAGCTGAGGGCACGTCGCGTCCTCACCGACCGGCACCAGGCTCTGCGCACTCGCTGCCTGCGACTTGTACATAAAAACCAGGCGGCTGCAGAAATTTGCACAGGGAATTCAAGTTAAGTGACAAAAAATAGAAACTTTGCGGTATGACGATAACGTAGTGTTTCTTTCAGAGACAGCAAAGGACCTGGAAGAGCAATTCAACGGAGTGGACAGTGCGAGATGAACATTAACAAGAATTAGATTAGGTAACGAGACGATAAAAGTAGTAGATGAGTTTTGTTATTTGAGCAGCAAAATAATTTCAGGCGGCCGGAGTAAAGAAGAGATAAAATGCAAAATGGCTATGGGAAGAAGGGTGTTTCTGAAGAGGAGAAATTTGTTGACATCCAATATTAATTTAAATGTTATGAAGTCCTTTCTGAAAGCATTTGTCTGGATTCTAGAGTGTAGCGTTGTATGGGAGTGAAATGTGGACGATAAGGACTTGAGCCAAAATGGTGACAGAAGCTTTCAAAATGTGGTGTTATAGACGAACGATTGAGATTAGATGGGTAGATCACGTAAGTAATGAGGAGTCGGGCAGAAAAGGGATTTTTTGGCGCATGCGGATATAAAGGAAGTGGTAGGTTGGCAGGACACATTCTGAGAAGTCAAGGAATCGTCAAATTAGCATTAGAAGGAAGAGTGTGGAGCAAAACTCGTAGAGGGAGACCGATGGACGAATGCAGTAAGCAGCTCCTAAAGGATGTAGGTTGCGGTTCGAGACATATTTTCGGTGTAAAACTTGAGTGCGGCACCCTGTATATTGTATTACCAGCTGCAAGTTCCGGCTTTTCCCGGGTTTAAAATAAGGTTTTCTGTTTTAATTTTGTGTACGTGTACCAAATTTCACGTTATTTCGTTGTCTGGATCTCGAGTTATAAGAGAACAGACAGACAGACAGCAAATGCGGCTTACAAGTATAGAGATTATACATTTTGTGTCTCGCTGTAGTCTCGCTGTAGGCTAGCTATTACACCCAAGGAAGCGCTCTCAAAAAATTCCTCCTCGACGAGAACTAGTTTGCTCCGTCGGGCCAGATGGGAGGCCTGGAAGTTTCTGCCAAGACGCAACCGCTGTCTGCCTTCTGACCGCGGGGGGAGGGGGGGGGGAGGGGGGCCACACCGGACCATGCGGGCGCCGTCTGCCAATAGGCAGCGTTTTTGCACAATCTGCTCTGCGTGCTCCAGAGCCGATCACAAAACGAGCTAAAAAGAACGATGAAATCGGATTTCCAACTAGCAGGACCTGCTAATGAGTACTTTCGTGCTCACTAACTGTTTCGACCTTCAGACGGTCTTCAGATAGCGTCGAACTACACAGACGGGGCAAAGAAACTGGTATATTTACCTGTCTGGTACGGTGTACGGTTTTCCCGAGCTCAGAATAACATCAGCGTACAGGCTCTGAAGCCTGGCAGCCATCTTGGTTGAGTGCAGTAGTTCTTTAAGTGGCGCTCGCCTTAATTACATTGTCATTTTAACCCCTTAGGATAGGAAAAAAAACCGAATTTTTCACGTAGACAGATGAATACTGAAGGAATGCAACAGTGTTCTTAGCAAGTACAGCACGTACAGCGTTTGTATAAAAATAATAATTGTAGATTTTACTTTTATATGAAAAAAAAATTGTAACATGAAAATGTTAGTCGCCTATCACTTTCTTCTTTTTTTTTTCTCTTGTTTTGTTTTGTTTTGTGAGGAAATTTTTGGCAGCGAGAAACTTGTAGATAACGAAATGAACTTTTCTTTTTAGTTAAACAACTGTTTTATAGCTCTCCTGATTCTCTGGCAAGTTTGCACACTTTCAGCGAGCTTGCCTACCAACCAGCGAGCACAGATTCTGTTGCCTACTCACGTAGTACATTGTGCCCAATTTCGATAAACATTTGTAAGTTGGGATACAATTTTCGGTAACCAATAATTCTGACTTAACACTTTTCATTTATTTTATTGCTAACTAGCTGAGGCGCTCCGACTTTTCACGGATAATCTTTAAACTACTTTAACTCGAGAGAGGAATGGCATGTGCAGAGGAGGTGGCAGTTACCGAAGGAGCATGTGCAGAGGAGGTGGCGGTTACCGTAGAGGCATGTGCAGAGGAGGTGGCAGTTACCGAAGGAGCATGTGCAGAGGAGGTGGCGGTTACCGAAGGAGCATGTGCAGAGGAGGTGGCGGTTACCGAAGGAGCATGTGCAGAGGAGGTGGCGGTTACCGAAGGAGTATGTGCAGAGGAGGTGGCGGTTACCGAAGGAGCATGTGCAGAGGAGGTGGCGGTTACCGAAGAGGCATGTGCAGAGGAGTTGGCGGTTACCCAAGAGGCATGTGCAGAGGAGGTGGCGGTTACCGTAGAGGCATGTGCAGAGGAGGTGGCGGTTACCGAAGGAGCATGTGCAGAGGAGGTGGCAGTTACCGAAGGAGCATGTGCAGAGGAGGTGGCGGTTACCGAAGGAGCATGTGCAGAGGAGGTGGCGGTTACCGAAGGAGTATGTGCAGAGGAGGTGGCGGTTACCGAAGGAGCATGTGCAGAGGAGGTGGCGGTTACCGAAGGAGTATGTGCAGAGGAGGTGGCGGTTACCGAAGGAGCATGTGCAGAGGAGGTGGCGGTTACCGAAGGAGCATGTGCAGAGGAGGTGGCAGTTACCGAAGGAGCATGTGCAGAGGAGGTGGCGGTTACCGAAGGAGCATGTGCAGAGGAGGTGGCGGTTACCGAAGGAGTATGTGCAGAGGAGGTGGCGGTTACCGAAGGAGCATGTGCAGAGGAGGTGGCGGTTACCGAAGGAGCATGTGCAGAGGAGGTGGCAGTTACCGAAGGAGCATGTGCAGAGGAGGTGGCGGTTACCGAAGGAGCATGTGCAGAGGAGGTGGCAGTTACCGAAGGAGTATGTGCAGAGGAGGTGGCGGTTACCGAAGGAGCATGTGCAGAGGAGGTGGCGGTTACCGAAGGAGTATGTGCAGAGGAGGTGGCGGTTACCGAAGGAGCATGTGCAGAGGAGGTGGCGGTTACCGAAGGAGCATGTGCAGAGGAGGTGGCGGTTACCGAAGGAGTATGTGCAGAGGAGGTGGCGGTTACCGAAGGAGCATGTGCAGAGGAGGTGGCGGTTACCGAAGAGGCATGTGCAGAGGAGTTGGCGGTTACCCAAGAGGCATGTGCAGAGGAGGTGGCGGTTACCGAAGAGGCATGTGCTGAGGAGGTGGCGGTTACCGTAGAGGCATGTGCAGAGGAGGTGGCGGTTACCGAAGAGTCGTGTTGCAGAGGAGGTGGCGGTTACCGAAGAGGCGTGTGCGGAGGAGGTGGCGTTTACCGAAGAGCGAAGAGGCGTGTGCGGAGGAGGTGGCGGTTACTGAAGAGGCGTGTGCAGAGGAGGTGGCGGTTACCAAAGAGGCGTGTGCAGAGGAGGTGGCGGTTACCAAAGAGGCGTCTGCAGAGGAGATGGCGGTTACTGAAGAGGCGTGTGCAGAGGAAGTGGCGGTTACCGAAGAGACTTGTGCAGAGGAGGTGGCGGTTACCGAAGATGCATGTGCAGAGGAGGTGGCAGTTACCGAAGACGCGTGTGAAGAGGAGGTGGCGGTTACTGAAGAGGCATGTGCAGAGGAGGTGGCTGTTACCGAAGAGGCGTGTGCAGAGGATGTGGCTGTTACCAAAGAGGCGTGTGCGGAGGAGGTGGCGGTTACCTAAGAGGCCACACTGTGGGGAATAGGGGGACAGCGGCTGTGTGTGAGGAGGAGTTGGCCCTCTGGTGTGGCGTGGACGTGGTGGTCGACGCTGTGCAAAACTCACTGCCAGTGGGTGGGTCAAACGCTTCTTCTCCGAGAGCAGTCGCTCGTTTCGTATTGCCAGCGTGGTAGGTGACGTAACGTCCTAGAAGTACTGAGGCTGAATAAGGGTTACCAGTAGCCACAAACTGCGGATACAATCCAACCAATTCGTAATACTGAAGCTGACGAGAGTTCGTAAACTTGATAGCGGTGGTCTATACCTGTGGTTCTCAACTTTTTTCTAATTTGTCCCACAGGACTCCTGATATATATTATGCCTACAACTGACAATCCAGATGCGAAGGTTTCACGTTAATGAAACTTTTGTATTTGGATTGTCAGTTGTAGGCGTAAATACTCTTCTACGCAAAGTTTGTTTCTTAAATATGTTAAAACAATAAAATGCACGTTGAAAAAAATTGTTGTTGTCAATCACACTAATACCTACAGAACTGTATTTTGAGTCCTTGAAGATACTTTTCAAAGAAGTACTTGTTAATTCCGGATGGGTCTCTTGCTCAATGCTGACTGTTTAAATAGTGTAAGGGTGGTTTGTACACACGCATTTATTTCAAGTGTTAAATAAAACAAACCGCCATTAAAAGACATATGTACACTCTAAACAACAAGGACATAATGCACGATTCCACAGTCAGAAATGGACTAAATCAGCTAACTCATCGGCATTTCTTACAAATGGAAGGGAACACTGCATTATCGTTCCTCGATAACAAACGAATTATATGGCTGCGCTGTTCTCATATCGCCCTTATGTCGTTATGGGCCACATCGCTTTCTTATTTAGAACGGGTTTTGCATTCAACTTTTCAGATTGCAAAACCTGCTTTTTTGTTTTGATATTTTTTATTCATACGTTAATTTGTTTTATCTGGATATTTTAATACTCTTCTGACGACCCAGCTCAATAGATCACGCCACGGAAACCCATAGTTTGGGGACCACTGCTCTAAAGCTTTCTGCAGATGTCTCAGATTTTCGAGGTGCTGTGTAGCTGGTTTGAACGCGGCGTCATATTTGGCGCAAGGTAAATGGGACACAGCATCTCCGACACATAGATGGGGTGGCCATTTCTCCCGTACCGTGAATCTTGGGAATCAGGTGAACCATCAGATCTGCAACGTCACTGCAGCAGGAAAACGATCGTGCCAGAACGGAACCGACGATGACTCCAGAGGATCTTCCAGAGTGGCACGAGAGCAGCACTCCACTCTGGCGGATGCGCATTTCAGTGGCATTAGAGCCGTCAACGAGTGGAGGCGTGCGCTGCGGTGCGGAACCGTCTTCCATACACTTGCCTCGTCATTTCAACCCTTTACAGGGCAGCGCTATGAAAGTCCAAAATTAAACAGCAAATAATTTCATTTCATATCCATGACAGACAGGTGTGAAAATTACAGAACCATCAGTTTCATAAGTCATGGTTCCAAAATTTTAACACTAATTATCTACAGGAGAATGGAAAAGCTGGTAGAAGCTGACCTCGGGCAAGATCAGTTTGGATTCAGGAGGAACGTAGGAACCCGGGAGGCAATACTCACTTTACGTCTTATCTTAGAAGATCGATCAAGGAAAGGCAAACCTACATTTTTAGTTTTTGTAGATTTGGATAAAGCTTTTGATAATGTTGACTGGTATACACTCTTTCTGAAGTCATCAGGGGTAAAAGACAGGGAAAGGAGACTTATCTACAACTCGTACAAAAGCCAGACCGCACTTATTAGACTCGAAGGGCATGAAAGGGAAGCATTAGTTCGGAAGGGAGTAAGACAGGGTTGTAGACTTTCTCCAATGTTACTGAATTTGTACATCGAGCGGGCGGTGAAGGAAAGCAATGAAAATTTAGAATAGGGGTTAAAGTTCAGGGTGAAGAAATAAAAACATTGCGTTTTGCTGATGACATTGTAATTCTATAAGAGCAAGCAAAGGACCTGGAAGAGCAATTGAATCGAATGGAGAGCGTGTTAAAAGGAGTATATAAGATGAACATTAACAAGAGCAAAACAAAGATAATGGAATGCGGTCTTAGAAAATCACGCGATGCTAAATGAATTAGATTAGGTTACGAATCAATGAAGGTGGTAGATGAGTTTTATTACTTGGGTAGTAAAATAACATATGGCAGTCGCAGTACAGAGGATATAAAATGCAGAATGGCAATGGGAAGGAAAGCATTTTTGAAAAAGAGAAATCTGCTAACATCCAATATTAATTTAAGTGTAAGGAAGAATTTTCTGAGGGCATTTGTATGGAGTGTTGCCTTGTATGAAAGTGAAACATGGACGATAAACAGTGTGGACAGAAAGAGGATAGAAGCTTTTGAAATGTGGTGCTACGGAAGAATGCTCAAGATTAGGTGGGTGGAACTGAATAGAATTGGTGAGAAAAGGAATATTTGGTTATACCTAGACTATTCAAATGCATTTAGATTGCCATATTTATGAGGAGATGAAGAGGCTTGCTCAGGATAAGGTAGGGTGGAGAGCTGCACCAACTGAAGATCACAACAACATTACAATCCATGATAAGAGATTTTTTGTGTCCCAGCCTCGTCGCCACTTTTGAGTCCCAGTCTCGACGCTTCTTTTGTGTCCCAGCCTCGTCACTTCTTTTGTGTCTCGTTTCCGTCGTAGGTGTCGGTGGCCGAGAAGAAAGACCGACGCAGGAATAAAGGATGGACGCTTGTGCAGGTACGAAGGAGAGCAGCCAGTGGGACAGCAGAAGCTAGAAACACTAGAGTAAATTAGAACAAGATGTATATTGCACAGAATTTATACAATACTTAACTTTTACATAGCTCAGTACCTCAGAAAGCTGATACATAGTTGAGCTAGAGGCCTGCCTAGTGCCTATCCGATAGCCAAGTCATCACTGGAGCCTATTTGGTTCCGAAGTGTTAACTGGTTCCTATCTCAGTCCAAAGTCAACGATTTCGTTCAGTGGTTGCCATGAGCGGAGCTGTTTCAGAGGGCGACGTCTTACGAACGCCGCGCTGTGCGTGCATGGCGGCGCGCATCGAAAGTAGGTGGCGCGCACTTTGTACTTGTGCGACACCCTCCCCCCCCCCCCCCCAAACCGGCGCGCCGTCGTGGCGTTGGGCTGAGGGCCACGGCGACGGCACTGGGAGGAGGGCCTGGGCGGGGGCGTTACTGGTGGGACGGGCGTCGTAGCTGAGGCTGGGATCGAGACGCCGTCCGCGCCCCGGTATACAGGAAACCCACCAAAACGAGGGGAAGGGCGCACCCCTCCGCCCAGAGGGAGCAGGTCATCTTCTTCTGAGGTGCGTGGCCCAGGCGGTGGGGTCACGCACGGTCCCGGAGTCCTCCTCGGTGACGCTGTCAGCTGCGGCGGCGACGGAGGCGGAGAGGCGGACTGCGTAGAAGGCGCGTCCAACTCTATGGTTACGATCTCGTAGTCCGGGGACGCTGGGCCCGGTGGCGAGCGATGTGGCTGTGCTCCCTAGCGGTGAACTGGGTCTGGAATCAAAAAACTCGAGACAGGATCGCGCGGCCTGTGCAGACGCAATTGGTTTCCGTGGCGCCGCAGCTCCGACCCTGTGGAAGAACGTACAACATACATATTGCGACCGAGCACGCGCTGTATGGCGCCTTACGAACCGACTCGGTGCGTGGGAGGCTGCAGCAGGTGAAGGAGAGTGCGGTGACGGCGGCCGTGTAGCAGCTCGGCAGGAGACGGGCCGTCACGTGGCATGCACCGATACGTAGACAGGAAAATTTGAAGAGCTTGCTGCCTGGAGTGCTGACCTTTCATCTTTTCCATGTGAGACTTGAATGTTCGAACGAAACGTTCTGCTTCACCATTGAACTGAGGGTGAAAAGGTGCGGTGGTTATATGTTGAATGCCATTCACACGACAAAACTGTTGAAATTCCGCACTAACAAACTGAGGTCCATTGTCACTGACGATCGTTTCAGGCAAACCTTCGATGCAAAACACTGATGTTAAGACACTGATTGTACTAGACGCCGTTGTTGAGTTCATGGCAATCACAAAATGAGACTTGCTGAAAGCGTCTACAACGATTACCCAGCGCGCATTTCAGAAACGTCCGGAAAAGTCAATGTGTAAACGTTGCCATGGTCCCTTGGGGCGTGGCCTGTCTGAGAAACGTTGCGGAGGAGCCGCCTGATGCTCCGCACAAACTGTACACTGTGACGTCATGCTCTTTATCTGGGCGACCATACCAACCCAGGTACAATGACATCTGGCCAGTTACTTTCTCCTAACAATGCCCCAATGTCCTTAATGCAGGAGGCGTAACACTTCTCTTTGCAGGGAACGAGGAACAATCACTCTTGTTTGGTCGTTGTCGGTATGTAACAACAGAACACCCTGACTTAAAGATAATGCATGACGTTGTGTAAAATAACGTCGAACCAGAGGCCGCTCAATGTCTTTGGCTCTAGCAGGCCACCCTGAGCGAACAAAACGTGCTATCACACTTAGGTCTGCATCCGCAGCTGTTTCCTGTGCAACCCGACGATAGTTCAAAGGAAAGTCTGCGACAGCAGAAGCATCTCTGGAGTCTATCTGGCAACATGCCATTTCTGAAGAATCAAACGACACATCCTGGCCAACCGGAAGTCGAGAAAATATGTCTGCGTTGGCATGTTTAGTGGTAGGTCGGTACAAAATCTCATACTGATAATTAGACAGTATCAAGGACCATCTCTGAAGTTTTTGTGCCGTTCGTGGCAGAATTGGCTGTATGGATGAGAACTACGACGGGAGAGGCTTGTGGTCAGTCAACAAATAGTATTTTCTGCCATAGAGATAATGATGAAACTTTGTGACGCCGTAAATGATTTCTAAGGCCTCCTTTTCTATCTGACTGTAATTCTGTTGCGTTGGCGTAAGTAGCTTGGATGCAAAGGCAATAGGACGATCGTGAGAAGCAATACAATGTGACAATATTGAACCCAGACCGTACTGCGAGGCATCAACTGCTAACACTACAGGCTTCTGTGGGTCAAAGGGAATCAAACATGCATCACTGAGTAGTGCAGTCTTTAATTTGTCAAAGGCAACCTGGCAATCTTTAGACCATACAAAAGTAACATTCTTCCTACGTAAGTGATGCAGTGGAGCTGCAATCTGAGAGGCATTGGGAATAAACCTGAAATAATAGTTAAGCTTTCCCATAACTGCTTGCAATTCGTGTACATTCTTAGGAGGAGGCAAGTCTTTGATTGCTCTAAGATGTGATTGTAAGGGATGGATTCCTTGGGCATTAATCACATGGCCTAGGTACTCTAGTTCAGTTTGAAAGAACGAACACTTTGCTTTATTACAACGTAGACCTGCTGCAGTCAAATCTTTGAAAAGGTATTCCAGGTTTGCTAAATGTTCTTCAACTGTACGTCCGGATACCACAATATCATCTAAATAGTTCGAGAAACACGGTACAGAAACTGTCAGCTGTTCCAAAAAACGCTGAAAAATAGCGGGGGCGGAAGAACTGCCAAAGGGTAGGCGTTGAAATTACAAAAGCCCCATGTGAGGATTAATGACGAAAACCTTCTTCGACTCGTCATCTAGCGGAATTTGTAAGTATGCCTCTGCTAAATCAATCTTAGAAAAGAAGCGAGACTGTCCTGTTTTGTCCATCAGTTCCTCAGGTCTGGGCAGGGGGTAATTGTCTACAATTGTTTGACTCTTCACTGTTGATTTGAAGTCCGCACAGAGAAGAAGTTTTCCTGACGGCTTGGGTATAATTACTATAGGCGAGGCCCCCAGACTCGCAGAAACAGGAGAAATCGCACCAGTATCTTGCCAACGTTTAAGTTCTTCGGCAACTGTATCACGCAAGGCGATGGGCACTGGTCTAGCTTTACGAAATTTTGGAACTGCAGATTCTTTTAAAGTTACATGTGCCACTAAGTCTTTTGCACAACCTAGTTCCGGCGAAAACAAGTCACTATATTTGTCACACAATGCATTGATTTTATCCTGAGGCACTATTGACGAAATTTGAAGCACATCTCTTTGAATTGATAATCCAAACAAGTCAAAAGCATCTAGTCCAAAAATGTTCTGTGTCGATTTGGCCTGAAGAACCACAAAAGCAACAGTTTTTGTTACACATTGAAAAGAGGCGGGCAGGCTACACGTTCCTAGCACGGGAATATTTTGACCTGTATAAGCTGTTAACACTTGCTGTGACGGCGAAAATTTTGGCGAACCCAGAAGTTCATAAGTATCGTTATTTATTAATGTGACAGCGGAACCAGTATCAAGCTGAAATTGCACAGTCTTATTTTCTATGCAAAGATTCACAAAAAGCTTTTGCTTGTGGCGCTCGACATGTGCGCGAATGTGGGCAACGTCTGCTACAGTTTGTTTGCTGCACTTTTTGTGCATGCGCGGGCCGCATAGTGAAGTAAGCGCGCAGAATCGGCACTCAGCGGATTAACAACACTGTCACTAGATGGCACTACCGCCGGATCGGCGTCCGCGCAATGCGAGGCTACTACAGATTCACTAACTACTGCACTAAACTTTTGAGTAGCTACATCAAGTCTACTGTCACTATCTACACAGTACTGGGCACTTTTACAAGGAGAAGTTGCAGAAGGCACTAGGTTCACTACAAGATTGCACTGTACATAGTCATTATGCTTGTCCTGAACCCGTTTCTGTTGCAAAGTTTTACGCGCTCGTTGGCGCTTGCGACGTGTCTCACTACATAGTTTTGCAATAGGTGCAGAAGAATTTTCTAGCATTTTAGAATCAAGAGAAACACTGTCCAAGTTCACAGCGTGTATGACATTTAGAGAATGAACTGTTCTCGCACTCTGCGAAGCAATGTTCCGAAAGGCACCGTTCTTGCAATTTTTATTTTGCATACACACAGTTTGTACGTGTCCCGATTTGCCACATTGATAACAGGTTGCGTTGCGGCTAGGGCATTGTGCACGCTTGTGGTGAGATACACACTGGGGGCAAGACTTACGAACATTTTTCTGAAATGAGCGTTGGCGCCCGTTATTCAAATTACTGTTTCTAACACGACGGGGCGACCTTTGTGTCGCACTTTTACACTGGCTACTGTTCACTGTCTGTTCAGCATGGCCGGTAGAATTTAAAGAATCACTAGTGCTACACTGAGAACTACGGCTAGGAAAGCGTCCATTACGGTGCACTGAATTTACACTGTGGCTTTGCATTTCTACGTCTGCTAATTCAAAAGTATCATGCGCTTCTATAAGCTGCAGTACACTGTCTAATGAAGGGTCAGACTGTTTTAGAATTGCTGCCCCAATTCTGGGGTCCTGAATATTGTGCGTAATCGCATCTCTTAACATAACGTCACTATACTAAAGTCCACAAGAGCAAGTAATTTACATTGGCGGGTTAAGCCCTTCAGTTCCGTAATCCACTGCTGGTGTGACTGCTCGGGTGATTTTTTTTAGTCTGAAAAATCGGTACCGCGCCGCAGCTACGAGAACGTTTCTCTCATAATGAGCATTCAGTGCATCTACAATTTGATCGAATTCTAGATCACGAGGTGATGCATGGGGGAAAAGTTTCTGCAGTAACACGAAAGTCGGAGTTCCTACAATCGATAAGAAAAGGTTATTCACTCTCTGACCTGTAATTTGATGAGCCGCGATGAGTTCTTGAAACTGCGCGAAATAGTCACTCCATTCTTCCTCCCGTTCGTTATACTGGCGGAAGGTAGGAAGCTGTGCGGCTGCAGGTGTGGGCTGCTGATGCGACAGCTGTTGTTGAGTTGTTGTCAACTGCGCTACTGCTTGAAGTAGTTGCGTGATTTGTGCCGTCTGTAACTGAATAATTTCCATTGGGTTCGGGGTAGTGGCCATGCTGACCGATTAGGCGCCATACATACAAGTAACTTATAACAAAACACAAATGCAATATGAAAGAGGACGCTCTGCAACAAAAAAGTCCACAAAACACGGAACAAAATATCTTCCCCCAAAATTCTTATAATAAGGGTGGGTTGGCGGGAACAATTTCTGCGTGCAACGACTACTGCTGTCTGGCTGCTGCAAGCGGGCTGGTCCACGGTTCTTCTATCACTGCTCGTCGTCACTTTTGTGTCCCAGCCTCCTCGCCGCTTTTGTGTCTCGTTTCCGCCGTAGGTTTCGGTGGCCGAGTAGGAAGACCAACACAGGAATAAAGGACGCACGCTTGTGCAGGTACGAAGGTGAGCAGCCAGTGGGAGAGCAGAAACTACAAACACTAGAGTAAATTAGAACGAGATATATATTGCACAAAATTTATACAATACTTAACTTTCACACAGCTCAGTACTGCAGAATGTTGATACATAGTTGAGCTAGAGGCCTGCCTAGTGCCTATCCAATAGCCAAGTCTTCACTGGTGCCTATCTGATTCCAAAGTGTTAACTGGTTCCTATCTCAGTCCCAAGTGAACGATGTTGTTCAGTGGTGGCCACGAGCGGAGTTGTAACAGAGGGCGCTCGTGGCTGACGTCGTAAGAACGCCGCACCGTGCGTGCATGGTGGCGCGCGGCGAAAGTAGGTGGCGCGCACTTTAGACTTGTGCGACACCACAAGATTAGTGGTATAACATATTTATTTTCTTGATTTTGTGAATGCTTGGGGTCCTATGTGGTGCTAACGATACTTATTAGATCAGATACCATTTGTAATAACGGATTTCGTATAATGTTCCTGGTGAGACATGATAAGGCTTACAACAAAACGGAACTGATATATAAGAAAGAAATAATGCCACCAATAACTACTGGGAATATAAGCAAATTTACGTGTCATACTGAATGGAAAGCGCTTCAGCAGTACGGTACTCTCTTATTCTCAACCAACTAGTTTCGTGGCATTAGAGCCACATTATCAGGGTTATATGTATGCAAAGAAAAGCAAATGTCACTAACAATCCCGTTATGGTATTTTACATTTGGCTATAGGTAAGAAAACTGTGGTGAAAAGTATACACAAATTGTTTCATATATTTCTCGGTGTTCGCTTATTTATAGCCAAATGTAAAATACCTTAACGGAATTGTTAGAGGCAATTGCTCTTCTTTGTATACAGACCACCCTGATGCCACGAAACTAGTTTGTTGAAAAGCCATGCAGCTGAAGCGGTTTCCATTCAATACAACTCGAGTCTACAGCTGTGGGTGCCCACGCTGTATATTATGTTGCAATTTTACATGTGTTCAACTAGTGAATGTACTACAAAGTGTCAGATTCGTTATTGAGATCGTTTGTAGCCTTACTTTCCGTGATCTCTGTATCATTGTAACGCTGTGACATGTTAGCCGATATTGATTAGAAAGCCCAAGAAATCCTGGTTCAGAAATAAACAACTTTCAGGTGTTTTGACCGCCTTGATCATCAGATAATTTTCGTAATAAATACTTCAGTATAGAACACAAGTAAATGAAATATACCACAATATACGCAGAACTGATCATAGAAATCTTCCCTTACCTTGCAGTGCACTAATCTCAAGCGTTTCTGACTTGTTATTGTTGACTGTGTACTGTTCTAAACAATACCACATTTAGATGCTTACTACTTTCCCATACTTACTACAATCCTGGCCATTAAAATTGCTACACCACAAAGATGACGGGCTACAGACGCGAAATTTAACCGACAGGAAGAAGATGCTGTGATATGCAAATGATTAGCTTTTCACACCATTCACACAGGGTTGGCATCGGTGGTGACACCTACAACGTGCTGACATCCCCAACCGATTTCTCATACACAAACAGCAGCTGATCGGCGTTGCCCAGTAAAATGTCGTTGTGATGCCTCGTCTAAGAAGAGAAATGCATACCATAATACGGAACGCCGTGCTGGATCCCAACGGCCTCGTATCACTAGCAGTCTAGATGACAGGCATCTTTCCGCATGGCTGTAACGGATCGTGCAGCCACGTCTCGATCCCGGAGTCAACAGATGGGGACGTTTGCAAGACAACAACCATTTCCACAACAATTCGACGACGTTTGCAGCAGCATGGACTATCAGCTCGGAGACCGTGGCTACGGTTACCCTTGACGCTGCATCACAGACAGGAGCGCCTGCGATGGTGTACACAATGACGAACCTGGGTGCACGAATGGCAAAACGTCATTTTATCGGATGAATCCAGGTTCTGTTTACAGCATCATGATGGTCGTATCCGTGTTTGCTACATCGCGGTGAACGCACATTGGAAGCGTGTATTCGTCATCGCCATACTGGCGTATCACCCGTCGTGATGGTATGGGGTGCCATTGGTTACACGTCTCGGTTACCTCTTGTTCGCATCGACGGCACTTTGAACAGTGGCCGTTACATTTCAGATGTGCTACGACCCGTGGCTCAACCTTTCATTCGATCCCTGCGAAACCCAACATTTCAGCAGAATAATGCACGACCGCATGTTGCAGGTCCTGTACGGCCTTTGTAGATACGAAAAATATTCGACTGCTGCCCTGACCAGCATATTCTCCAGATCTCTCACCAATTGAAAACGTCTGGTCAATGGTGGCCGAGCAACAGGCACGTCACAATACGGCAGTCACTACTCTTGATGAACTGTGGTATCGTGTTGAAGCTGCATGGGCATCTGTACCTGTACACGCCATCCAAGCTGTTTGACTCAATGCCTAGGCGTATCAAGGCCGTTATTACGGCCAGATGTGGTTGTTCTGGGTACTGACTTCTCAGGATCTATGCACCCACACTGCGTAAAAATGTAATCGCATGTCAGTTCTAGTATAATATATTTGTCCAATGAATACTAGTTTATCACCTGCATCTCATCATGGTGTAGCAGTTTTAATGGCCAGTAGTGTGTAAAATAGAAGCACAAGTTTCGTCCGCCTGTCCCTTTAACATTTTATAACTCGGGGTGTAGCGAACGCATCGTCATGCGGTTTCTTTTGATTTCTTCTGTAGAATCCTGGGATAATGTTCTGTATTTAATGTCAGTACGAATATGTGAAGAAACTAAAATAAGAATCATAACGTAGAATCGCTTCCGCTTCTGCACTTTAGTCAACTCTGGAGCCTAAACTATAAGAGCTAGGCCAGTGTACATAGTATAAACATACACAACTCACAAACATCTACAGGATATATATATATATACGGTAAAAAGGTCACAAAAATGTGTGGGAGTAGTGAACAATTTAGTTATCATCCTTTGTTGAATTATTTATCATTTACAAATTGCGATTTATATAGCCTATGTCGAATACAGGATTATACCGAAGAAATTGGAATAAACCGCATCACGATACATTCTGCAGTTCTCGAGTTAAAGTAGTTTAAAGATTATCCGTGAAAAGTCGGAGCGCCTCAGCTAGTTAGCAATAAAATGCCATTCCTCTGCACATGATGGACCAGAATGCCTGTAATGCTCAGTGCCTAATCGATTAATTAGCAAAAGTGTTTGTGAATTTAAACTTATCCCAGACCTTTTTTTCGCAAAATTTATGTACTCTGATAAGAGTTCTTGATATGTGAATTTATGATGTAATAAATATTGATATTTGTGTTCAGTGAGTTACTGCTCAATTATTTTATTGTACTAACAGATTTATCTAGCAGTTTGCTGGGATAGGAACATTTTTTTTTTTTTTTTTACTCATATACATGTTTACCAGAATGTATTTCCTATTAGGTTATAAAGATAATTGCATCTCTTACGAGTTAAAGAATAAAACAGTGTGCAATCAAGACGGTTTTTTATTGAAGGAATATTTGAGTAGCCTATTATCAAAGACAAACATCTGTCGTTTGCCACAAAATGATATAAAGTCATTTTTATTGCGAAACGTTGAGCTAAAATATTTACAAGCTGATTTAATTTGAGCATTATCAACTTTAATACTCGAGGATTTTATTACTGGAAGTGGCTAATATCAATTTGATTACTCAAGCACCTTCAAATTGTGTTTGAAAATACAGATGTCCGTCTTTGAAACCAAAACGTGTGGTTGTCCGCTTTTGATGCGAACGCGCTTTCAGATGTCCGTTTTCGATACATAGAGATTCGCTTACTACTGACGAGAATCTTTTACAGGTGTATCATGTGGGAAATTATAGGAATATCGATATAAAGTGGAGAATATTCAATTCTGAACTCTATTACATACTGGAAAAATGAAGAACTACAATAATGATAACAATCTGTTTAATTTTATATACAAAATGAAATGTTACGTTTACAGTAATTTGAGTAGTAATAAAACTTGTTGAAGTTACTGTATTGTGTGGAAATTTCCGAAGAAACTTAATTTTTTTCCGTAAACATCGTTACGGTGTTTCTGACATAGAACGTTTTTCCAACAAGTGATAATTTCGTACAACACACCTTACAATAGAACAGTGTAGTTTACAAGGTGGCCTTACCTTTGTTTATTTTCTATTTTTCAGGTTGTTTCAACCGCTTCCTAGGTTTTCCTTCGGACGCTGATGATAAATTATGTTCCATTTCATTCGCATTGAGATGGTCATTAGTAATAATACTATAAAAAAATTACTGAAAAACTTACGTACGGGCTAATACGTCTCAGTACCTGGCACATACTGTCGCCATGTGTAATTTTCGAGGTCATGTGACCATATACTGTGTTCCTATTGGTGCACACTGCTTTATTCAACAAATGTCCGAAATTGATATCAAGCTGTTGTGTAGGTGTCCGCTTTTGATGTGAACAGTCAACTTTAACGTGTGATTTATCACATTTACGTCAAATTTTGGAAAAAAATGGACTCCACCAATGAAAAGAGAGGAAAATCTTCTTTTAGGATCGACTGCTAACTAAATTTCGAACATTAGGTCAGATGTCCGTGTTTGATATTAGGCTACTCATTTATTCTCACCGATTGCTGTGCACCATGAATTGAAAGTCATTTTAGGGAAGCAGCGATGGACTCAGTTAAGTAGCTGGGCAACGCTGGGTTTTGAGCTTCTTGTAAATTAGATGTTTCGATAAGATAATTTCGACTATCGATGGTGCCTCGCGGATTTCGAATTACAATTGAGGTCAGAGACGAAATATACGGAAGTAGCGTGTGGACAATAAGGGAGAGAGGGGAATTAAAATAAAAGTTGTGCCAAATGCTGGGGAACCTTCCTACTCGTGACGCAACATTACGCAACGCCGCGTCGGCGCTCAGCTGTCGACGGCAGCTGCAGCTGGAAGCTGGAAGCTGGCAGCTGGGGCTTTCTCCAGGAAGCCGCGGGCTTTCTCCAGGGGGCGGCTCTCCTCCAGGAAGCAGAGGCGGTCGGCCTTGCGGACTTTCGCTTTCGTCGACGGCAGCTGCCCGCTGCTCTGGTCTGGTGCGGTCCGTGGCTTCCTCGAGGCTACCTGCCGGCTGTGTGTGCTTCCGCGGGTACGGCGGGCTGCCTCACACGTCTCTGAGTGGCGACAAATGACAGGGAGCGACAGCGCGTGGTCATGCACACGGAGACCTCGCTGCGGTTTCCCAATATCTGCGTTTTCCCTATACTGCCTTTTCCCATACGGGCGTTTTTTACATGTCTTTGTTTTCCTCATATCTGACTATCTTCCGGAAACAAAATGCCACATAACACAGAAAATGCCAAATGGCCAGATATTTGGCTAGCTCGTGAGGTAAATTACTTACTCTTTCCTTCCACCCGGAGCCGGTGGGTAAAGTAACAATTACTCTCTTAATGACTCGCAGTTTTGGCTTTGGGTAAGGATGGGGAAGGAAAGCGGCCCTGCCCTTTCAAAGGAACCATCGCGCCATTTGCCTGGAGTGATTTAGGGAAATAACGAAAAAACCTAAATCTGGATGGCCGGAGGTGGATTTGAACCAGCGTCCTCCCGAATGCGAGTCCAGAGCGTTGTGTTGGCTAGCCTTTAAATTTTGTGATGCTCGATAAAAGATCATAAGAAAATAGCAAAGCGCGGACACTGTATCTAGGAACATCCTTTGTGAATCACTTAAGCGTACCGGTACTTCAAAAGGATGCAAAAGTTGCAAAAGGAAACAGCCACCAGCTGCAAGGTTGCAGATTTATTTATAACCGATTTCGAGCAATTATTGCCCTTCTTCAGGTATCTGTACAGGAGACAGTTAAGGAATAATATACAAATACAAGTATTACATAAAATTCGCAGTAGGATTAAAAGGGGCAAGAAGTACACTATGTAAAGATTTCTCGAAAAACGACATAATGTGAAATATTAGTACAGAGTATTAAGTTACTGTGTAATGGAAGAATTTTTAGGTACTTGCATAAATGGTGGCCTATATGAGTGTTTCCACCCTGCGGGTCGCGGCAGCAGGAGGGCCGAAACGTGAGGATCATTAGTGTGTGACAGCACGCTGTACAGGCGCTCACGCCCACATGTGGCGGTTGTTCGCAGTAACGGATATCTGCGTGCACGGCGGATACTCTGCAAATCACATGTCACCTCTAACTGGCCAGGTGAGCATTAGTAACGACAGCCTACATAAATACCATACTAAGGTTTCGATTTCTTTCTTAAATTGTTTATTAGACAACTAGCTGCAAGTGCCCGGGTTTAAAATAACGTTTTCTGTAGAAGAGTACAAAACCGTTTATCTGCATGTAATGAATGGGTACATTTATATTAAAGCAATGTGATAAACAACGTTTTTCGCAGTTACATTTGGAGTATTTACAAAAAGATTTTCGTCTAAAGTACTCTCCCCCATGCATCGGACAAAATTTTATTTAGACAGAAATCTTCATTTTGTTTTCAAGGTCAAGTGTACAAAATTTCATCAAGATCGGAGAAAAATTTAGTTTGGCGATATCAAGTACCCTCCACCATGCACTGAACGAAATTATATGTAGACAGTGCCCTTTGTCTTGTTTTGAAGGTCAGTTGTTCAAAATTTCAAGATCAGTGCGAAGATATAGATCGCACTTTCACTTTTTATCCGGTTGGTTTAAAAAATAAATGAATAAAATAAAAATGTAACGAAACCTGTTTAAGAAGCTCCTCCATGTAATTTTGTGTACGTGTACCATATTTCACGTTATTTGGTGGTCTGGAATTTGAGTTATACCCCTATGTATTATTGCTGGTTTTTCATACCGAAAGTCAATGACTACAACGGACTCTCTCGGCAAATTGTGTCAGTTTATGTTCTGGGCACCTGATACAAAATAAATATATTTGTTACGTCGATGTGTAATAGTTATGTGAGTGTACCTCAATCAGGTATAGAAAGATAAAACAATTGAGTACAAAAAATGGCAAAGGATGTAAGTGCCAAAAATTAAAAAAATACATATTTAGTGAATAGGGTTGTATAAGCCAAATGTAATGAAACGAGAAAGATTGCAAGTGCCAGAAAAATTCCTGCTAGTTTTAAAAGCAGTTCAAAGATAGCTGCACTGTGCAAGCGCCATATGGCAAGCGATGTAAGTGCCACCGCCATCATGTATGCGCCTAAACTTCACAGCTGCTTCAGTTGGTGACAGTTCGTTGACACAGCAGTGATTTCGGTGTTTTCACGTGTGTGTTTTAGTGTGTGCTTCGGTTGTGTCTTTAGTGTACCAGACAAAAAATGGAAAAGCCTTGTAAGAGATGTGAAGCAAGAGAAAAGGGCCAGTCTTACAGTAACAGTTGTGGGAAAGGGATACCTGCTAAACATCCACCAGAGCAGGCAAGCTGCTCCTCTGAGCATAAGCAGTGAACAAAATCAGCTTATACTTACCGATGAAAGTAGAAGTGGAATAAACAGAAGACAAACAACTTTGCTTTAAAAAAAAAAAAACCATCCAAAATTTTATTTTATACCTTTTTTATATTAGCCTACCATTGGAAGAGTAAAATTATATGTAAAATTATTAAACATTCTCAAAACTACAATGGACTTACCATCTTTTTTTTAACATAAACCCTTGGCTTACACCCTTTTCAAAAACTTACTAAGGCACTTACATTGTTTCCCAGAAAACGAAAGGATGGCACTTCTTTTTCCGTATAAGTTTTGTTTATACATATCCATAAAACTGTTTTCATGTTTTGTAGAAGTATCTTGATATACACATATTTTTTCATAAAATTAATACAATCATCCAATATGGAAGACATATTTATTTGAATACTGAAAATTTTAGTTTGTGGCACTTACATTCTTTTCATTTTTTGTACGCAATTGACTTGAAAAATTTGCAGCATTCGTCTCTTCAAGGCAATCTCTCCTTTTAGCTCCGAATTTGAAAATAAAAATTTATTTATCACAGGAACTACTACATTTAATGAAATCCAATAATTTGGTACAGGACCATTTCCATCAATTTTTATTAATGCAGCTATAAACTGTTTGTGACCATTGGAAGTAAATTATTTTTGTTACCTGCTCTAATTAGACGTTGTACTACACTCATAGGATATAGTATGTGAACAGCCCAAATATTTGTCATTGACATATACGACATAATTAGTATGTTCACAGTATATTTTTATTTTACTTAGTCAATGCATTTACTACATACATTTAAACGTTTCACAAGCACAGTAACGTTTTTTGTTGCTTTGAGCACATCTGATAAGTAACTAAAGTGTTACTTATACTAAGTTACTTATACTAACATTTAAACGTGTAAACAATAGATGGGCATTAAAAAATTGATCTGACATACTGAAGTCTAACTTGTGGAGAAGGTACTACACTAAGAACAAAGTGACCCCAGTAGCTTGTTGTTCTTGTCATTGTTTCCTGGCTGCAGATCACTCGAACACCACAAATGACTATCAACGTTGTGCAGTTAGCACCAATAATTTCTATTCTGAATAAAATCACTGTAGGTGTGTGATAAAATACGTAACATGATAATAACGCACTCTCATCTCTTCATGGACTGTACAATTTCACTCAAATATTGTTTTATTATTAGCAAATATAGTGACATTTAATTACATTTTATTCATATTTTGATTTCAAATTTTCTTAAATATCTCATATTTGAAGATTATTGTCCACTTTAGGAATAATGTTACATTTGTTACGTATATACACCTAGGGTAATAGATGTACTAATTTAGATATTATTAAATGTGATATTTCTACTTGTATATTCAACTATTTTTGTCATTTCGATTACTTAGTAGCTGTGTACCAGGTCTGTAGCACGGAATGCACAGTGGTATCACATGTGTAGCGCGCTGCTGCTGACGTCATGGCAAGTGCCGCTGCCGCCAGAGGCTTAAGGGCCCCAAAACGCTGAGTGCCCAGGGGCCAGTGCACGCCTGCTAACATACAGGTAGAACTTAAAGACATTCCACTTACCTCTATCTGTACAGACATTCCAAACCGCGAAGTAATGTTAATGTACGAGGCGCGTCCAGGAAGTAACTTCCGTTTGGTAAAAAAATGAAATTGTACACAGATACAAAAGAAATTTTTATTGCACAAAATTCTACAACTCTTAAACTACTTTTCCACATAACTGCCGAAATTTCGTAGGCACTTGTCATAGCGCGCCACAAGTTTTGCATGCATTCTTCACAGAAGGTTGCCGCCTGTATATTCAACCATGTGGTAACAGCTCTTTATCATCGTTCAAGTGTTGACCACCAAGGACAGATTGTAGGTGTAAGAAGAGCTGAAAGTCGCTAGGAGAGAGGTCCGAGCTGTATGGAGGATGATCAAACAGGTCCTATTGAAATTTCCGTAAGAATTGTTTGGTCACATTCGCTGTGTGAGGTCAGGCATTATCGTGAAAAGAAAAAAAAAAAAAAAAAAAAAAAAAAAAAAAAAAAAAAAAAAATAAATAAAAAAATAAAAAAAAAATATATCTTTTGACAGTAATCCTCTTCTTACACCTAAAATCTGTCCTTGGTGGACAACACTTCAACGACGATGACGAGCTGAAAGAACATGTTACCACATGGTTGAATACACCGGCGGCACCATTCTACGAAAAAGGCACACAAAACCTTGTGCCATGCTATGACAACTGCCTAAAAAATTTCGGAAGCTATGTAGAAAAGTAGTTTAACAGTTGTAGATTTTTGTACAATCAATATTTTTTCTGAATATGTACACGTTCGTTTTATATAACCAAACGGAACTTACTTTCTGGACGCGCCTCGTATAAGTATTAGATATCCTGAATTTACCAGGTGAAACTGCAGTTATTATACATGATTCTTTAATGGACATTCTGGAAAATCATGGGCTTAAGGACGAAGTCCTGGGAATTTGTGCACACATTTTAGCGGAGTTAAACGTGAAGGACAACGTAATGTTTTCTTTAAACTCCAAAAACAGCTGGCTGGGGTGTGCAGCGCATTGTGCTCACAATGCTGTACGAGCACCAGGTTTGTCACCAGTGGACGTCGAATACAGTTTTGCCTGCAGTAGAGAGTCCTGCAAATGTATGTACCATTGAAAGCTTACTTTCTGTCACAAGCGGTATTGTACGCATTCTTTTCTAATGAATGTTCTGAGCTTTGGTTAAAATTTGTACACGTACAACCGCTTTATTTAACGATTCTGTGAAGACGATAGAAGGAGACACAACTTCCTTTACAGAAGTTTCATACTTGTTTACGGATCTCAAAAACAAGTATACAAAGGGCTTAGAGAACGATTGTATTCCTCTGAGCATACGAAATGAGTTATGAAGTCTGTGGAGAGTGGGCAAATCGACAAAAAGTATTTTATGGTACTTATACGTAACTGCTGTGACAGCTGCATCAACTACCTGCAGCAGTATATGCACCAGTACACTGAATTCAGAAAATAGTCTGAAATGGGCTGATGTGGAGCAGACGTAACAACAATTAATGGTGGAGATGCCAAGGACGGCAACGACAATAAGTGAATATAGATCGTTTGACGAGGTAAACTACACTTCAGAATACGTGAGTAACGATGTTCTGAAGAGATGGGAAGATGTGACGAGCAGCACAGAGGAGTTTAATAAGCGGCAAACACTGCGTACTAGCTGAACTTCCTGGATATTGTCCAGTGTGCAGTCGGCGTACCTTCAGAACGAGTGTTTCGTTGATGAACACTATGCGGGCATCGGAAAAAACTTCACTTACAGTAGGAACACTACGTGCAATGCCGATTGTAAAATTCAATATGGAAACTTGTCAAGATTTTTATGAAATTCTAAAACAAAACCAAGATTTATTAAAAAAAAGTCACTCATGTCAGAATTATGATTTCAAAAATAAATGAAAACGTAAAAATAATGTTGCAGTAATTTCCTAGTAACTGTGCACATCGAAGTAACGAAAGTTCGATCGATATATCGACTACTGCTCGGCTTTTCAGCTAAGCTATGTAATTAATACAAACTGTTACACCCAGCCGGCCGCGGTGGCCGAGGGGACTAAGGCGCTCCAGTCATGGTCTGCACGGCCACTACGGTCGGGGGTTCGAATCCCCCCTCGGGCATGGATATTTGTGCCGTCCTAGTTCGTAAGTAGTTCATAAGTAGTTTGTAAGTTTAGGGACTGATGACCCCGTAGTTAAGTCCCTTAGGCTTCACAAACATTTGAACATTTTTTTGAAAATATTTATGAAACTGTAATAAATATCTAGAATTAAAAATAGAACACCACTAATGTTAGATAAAATTTTTTAAAAAGGAAGTGAGTTCTTTTGTCGCCTACGTTTCAGAATAACCGACAAACTGAGTCACGTGATCGTAGTTCCCAGCCAATCCTCGATTTGAGAAAGGAGGCCGCCTCAAATTTGTGGTGGCAAACTGCCGCGTCAACTTTAGATGTGCGAAAGGCTCTTTTTGATTAGCGTGTGCGTTCACTCGAGTTATGTCGCGAGAACTATGTCTCATTTCAATATACAACTACAAAACAGCTTCAGACTCTTTGAATATACAGCAACTATCAGTTGTGTACTGTAAATTTGTTACACTTACGGTGTAGAAATGGGCCAACAACTTTTCTTCTTCGTAACTGAAAAGAATTATAACATATAGTATTTTGGCGTTCTAAGTGCAGCACATGAACGGAATTTATCGACAGACCCGGTTTCTTGGCACTTTCCCAGTATATTCTACGATAGTGAAACTTTCGTACAAACATCAATTTCGGAAGAGTTTCACAACACTTTACGTCTTTGTTTGAGTGCTTGCTGTATTCTCCAATATTTAGATATTTTATACCATCAGAAAATGAAACAGAGCTGCCTGAAATAGCTAATGTTAAAAATCGATTGTGAAAGTGAAATATGCCATCAGATACATATCTGAAAAATAGCTTCTTACTTCGTGAATACTGCAACCAGCCACTATCAAATTATTTTAAGAACACGAAGTATATCATAACTTTTTCTTAATTAATGTATGTAACATTCGCATAAGGGTATCTAGTTCGAATTTTAGCATTTTTAATGCTCTGAACCAAATATCTTACAGTAGCGTGAACTGCTCAAAAGGCAACAACTATAGTCATAGGGTTCAACTTCACAAAGTGCATCCAGTGTCGCTATATGTCATTCATATATGGAACTGTACACAGTTCTGCAAACCCCTTACACTTTTTATAGCTCTATATGAAGCAGATATCGAGCGCCTCAGATGCACAGTGGTTGAGTGCCAGACCACAAATCTAAAGGTCGCGGGTTCGACCCCCGCCAGGTCCTAGGATTTTTATCTGTCGCTTTCCACTTCTTTCACCTCTGGCAGTATTGTTCATGTGAAAAATACCGAGTAGCACCGTGGTTCGGAACCCACGTTAAACTGTAGGTCCCCCTATAACTGGCTGGGTAAGTCAGTTCGAAGGTAGGAGGAAAGCAACGGCATACCACCTCCAAACAGGACCGTGCCTAGTAAAGCACTGTGGTGTTCAAACCAATCTTCGGATTGTTGACTGCTTTACCTTTTACTTTATGAAGCAGAAGACCTTTACATTCTGTGTTACGACTTGCTAATATTAATTTCATAAACAAAAATTCGAACTGCAGTAAGGTACCTGATCTCGTGACCCCAATAGTCATTTTACACAATTGTAAAATGAAACTTTTCGAACTTCCTGTCCACCAGTACTTCCTAAAGTAGCTCGTTTTTAAGAACTACCGATATTGTAAAAGCCTGTCATTTATTTCATTCTAAATCCAATACTGTCTCGACTGACAGCCTATTAAGCAAGAGTAACTAACTATCTCTGAACCCAAGGAGTAGGGGTACTTGTCTTCCTCAGAACTGTAAATGGGGAGACAGTATTCGTTGTTTTTGTTCCTTTCTTAAATTGATTTGTGCATTCAAACGCTTCATGTACACTGCAATAGTCAAACAGTACAGACGTAACTATCAATTGTGTATATATCCCGCAGTAGATATGTAACACACCATACGACCCTGGTATTTACGTGACGCTTGCCACTACCATGGCGCCGGGCGAAGGTTCAAGTTACCCAGGGACAGCAGCGCCGTTAGCGAGTCCAGCTATTTTTACAAAGTCCTTGGATAAAAGCGAGCAGAGGTTACAGATCGTACATCACTATAAAAACACAACCATTTCAATGAGAAGACTGTGTCAGTTTATTCATTACTAATTTGTCAAACCGACGTTCCATTTTTGCGATACTAACAATAATGTCATTTTCTAACTGAATTCTAGTCCTCTTCTTCGTTTTTATATTAACCTTTGAGGAAAACACTCATTCACATCGAATGGAAGTGGCAAATGGCAATAATAATTTCAAAGCTTCCCTTGTCAGCTGTGGTTTTCTTCTTTTCTCTTCATCCAGAAAACGTCAATTTCCTGCAAATTGAATTCCATTTTAAGTATGCCATCAGCAGGCACATCTATGTTTCTTTCATCTTCATAGTCAGATCAGCCTGTTGCAGTGACATATCCAAGAAAGGCTTTAGTGTTCATCTGTATCCATTATCAGTTTCCGAGTGCAGTTCTGGGAAGTAACTTCGGAGCTTCTCTTCCAAATTATGTAATCTACCATTCAAGCAAGGTGAGCTCGCGATCCATTGCAATTTCTTCTACCATCTTCTGAACGCAAGGGAAAGAATCAACCATTACCTTCTCTAGAGATGTTGATCACAAACAGTTTTGCGATGAATCCCATGATTTTGGCAGTTATGAAGTTATGAAGTGTTCTTCCCTTCCTTGAACACTCTTGCTAAAATATTTAGATGGTTGCAGAGATGAGCGAGAAATGCTAATTTTAATAATCAAACAGATTATTTAGTTTTCGAGTCTTGTAGTAACATGAACAATTCAGCTTTTAGTTCTAAAAGTCTTGTCAATACATTTCCTTTTGAAAGCCACCTCATCTCCGTGTGATACAAGAGATCTTGATGTAGATACCCCGTCTTTGCAAATGATTCTGACAGTCGAGTTTGCAATGCTTTTCCTTTAATGGAGTCAAAACTTCGATCAACTCTTGAAGCACATCATACAAATCTGAAGGTAAGACTATAGCTGCCAGCTTCGCTGAAGAAAGCAGTATTACCGTGGAACATTTGGACTGTTGATTTTAATTTTGCGACAAGCCCACTTTCATTGCCTGTCACAGATTTAGCACCAATACTACGAATGAGGATACATTTTGGCCAGTCAATCTCGTAGTCGCGAGTACTTTTTAAAAACATGTCGTACCTACACTGACCAGTAGTGTTCGCAGGAAGAGCTTTGCAAAATAAAAGCTCTTCCATTATATTCTTGTCTGCTTCAAACGCTATAAATTGCGCACAGTCTGAAAGATAGGTAGATTGGAAAGCAAAATATGGGCTCATCTTTAATTTTTCCACCAGCTGTTCTCGAATGTCAACGGCCATGTCGTTTATTCTGCGTTCAGTGGCACTACCAGACAGACAGTGGTAGGCTCTTCGGCTTTCCAGCCTGCTGTGAGTCTTGCTTACCGAACATCATTTCACCCAAATCCAGCAGCGCAGGATGACATGCTCGGCGTCTCAGAGCCTTGCGACTCGCTAGCTAGCTGACAAGGCTTTCTCGTGGACACTGGATACCTAAAATCAAATTCTAACATTGCTAAATCAGAGAAACAAATACCTACTTAATAATATGATATTTTTAGTCAACAAATTGAATGGAATGGACAGTGTGTTGAAGAGAGCGTATAAAATGAACATAAACAAGAGCAAAATAAAGATAATGGAATGCAGTCTTAGAAAATAAGGCGATGCTAAGCTAATTAGATTAGGTAACGAAACAATGAAGGTGGTAGATGAGTTTTGTTACTTGGGTACTAAAATAACGTATGACGGTCGCAATACAAACGATATACGAGTAAAATACAGAATGGCAATTCTGAATTTTCTGAGGGCATTTATGTGGAGTGTTGCCTTGTACGGGAGTGAAACATGGACGATAAGCAGTGCAGACAGGAAGAGGATAGAGGCTTTTGAAATGTGGTGCTACAGAACAATGCTCAAGATTCGGTGGGTGGATCGCGTAACTAATGAAGAGGTACTGAACAGAATTGGTGAGAAAAGGAATTTTTGGCATACCTTGACTAAAAGAAGGGATAGTTTGGTAGGACACATTCTTAGACATCGAGGAATCGTAAATTTAGCATTGTAGGGAAGTGTGTGGGGTGAAAACCTCAGAGGGAGACCAATAGAGGCATATAGTAAACAGATTCAAATGGATGTGTGTTGCCGTTCTTATGAGGTGGTTAAAAGGCTTGCTCAGGATAGAGTAGGGTGGAGAGCTGCATCAAACCAGTTTCCAGACTGAAGACCCCAACAACAACAACAACAACAGTCAACAAATAACAACACCCTTTCATTACCTGAATCATAGTAGTTGTTGCTGGAGAAGGTTTTCCAGTTTCCTATCGAAGAACTCCAACGGTTAGCGAGCTTCGCCGGCCACGGTGGCCGAGGGGACTGAGGCGCTCCAGTCACGGTCTGCACGGCCACCACGGTCGGGGGTTCGAATCCCCCCTCGGGCATGGATATTTGTGCCGTCCTTAGTCTTAGCTAGTTCATAAGCAGTTTGTAAGCTTAGGGACTGATGACCCCGTAGTTAAGTCCCATAAGTTCTACAAACATTTGAACATTTTTTTGTTAGCGAGCTTCCTTGGTTCAGAGGTGAAGTATAAGCTTCGATGGCGTCATACTCTCGCGTAACTATACTTCACCGCAAATTACACATGGAGGTTTATTATTTATGTCAGTAAAACCATAATTCAAATAATTATCATCATAATTTTTTTCTTTTTACTGTGGTTCGCTTCCACCAGAGCTAATTGGAGTCGATGTGGAGGGCCGCGGGAGTCTCTTGAGGGCGAAGCGGTCGTAAGCGCGCTCGCCCCTGAGGGCCAACTGAAACCCCCACCCCCGCACCCCCTGTTGCCAGGGTCTGCCTCTTCCGCACTGCCCTTCATTTCTCAATTACTACAATATTAATAGAATCAAAATTAAATAACCGGGAATTGAAATCTCCGTCGTAGTTTTATTACCATTCTGGTGGGAGAGGGGTGGTGTGTCCAGAGCTTTTTTACTTGTAAAAGGCGTCGCGCAGTCGAAAAGGCTGCAAAACCCTGCCCCAAAGGTTTCAACACATCATTCTGTAACCACACTGAACGTCAACTGCAGAGATTATGCTAGTGCCTGTAACTAAGTATGTATATCTCTGAATAAAACATGTAGTGCACGTAACGACAAAAGGGGGAATAAAATAACAGGATGTAAGGCTCGTGTAATGCAGTATACTTAATAGAAAACGGAACTTTGAGTACAGGTATGCAAAACCAGCATACTAACTGCCCGATAGAGTGATAAATCGGTCTAGTGTCAACTTAGTTACGAGTTTTAGCATAATCTCTTCTGCACTTCATGTTCAGTATGGTTACAAAATGCCCCGTTGGAACCTAAACGGCACAATTCATGCAAGTACCTAAAAATTCTTCCTTTATACGAACTAAATACTTTGCGCAGTTCCTTATTTTATCAGTGTGAAGTATGCAGCAGATAGTGTATTCTTTATTTATTTACACGAATTGCCAACTAAGGACCGCGTTACAAATTTTATTTCACATTCAGTTTCTTTTTCCTCTTCTCTAGGGTTGCTCTTCTGCCTGCTGCCATTTTCGCCAAATGTTCAGCTGTCAGTTTCCTGTTGGTCTTCTTTCTTGGGGCTTCCTGAAAACCTCGAATTCAGTTACTGCCTTTCTGTAACTGTCCCTATTCATCGCGTCCATTTCTGTGAGTCCTAGTTCCACGAAGTCTTTCTTTATTCCTCGCAACCAAGAGTTGGCTGTTTTCCTCTGTTGAATTAAATTGAAGATTTTCTTCGTTAATCTGCTGTCATCCATTCTCACCAGATGACCGAAGAACATAAACTTTCTCTTTCTCATTTCTCTTGTAACTGGTTTAATACATTGATAGACCTTCTCATTAATCATCTTTACCCATGTTTCGCCAATTCTTTTGTGTCCCCCAAGAAGCTTCCTCAGAATTACCCTTTCCTTCCGCTCGAGCTCATCTACTAGTCCTTCGTTCTCGAGGGAGAGTGTTTCCGCTGCATATTGTACTTCTGTTCTTGTCACTGTCCTATAGTGTAATAACTTCGCATTTCGAGATAAGCATTTTTTGTTGTAGCTACAGCTTCATTTTGTTTTGACAATGAAGCTGAGTTTAGCCACTCGGAGTTTGATAGCTTCTTTTTCTATGCCAGTATCCGTTATTGTTTGACCCAAATATTTAAAATGTTTGACCCTTTCGATGCATCCAATAATTATGTGCAATTTGTTGACTTCCTTAAACGTGTTAGACATGAATTCAGTTTTTTCTTGTGATATCTGTAAACCAAATTTAGCTGCATGCTTTGCTAAGATTTCTATTTGTTTAGTTGCATTTGGTATATTCGTGGACAGTAGCGCAATATCGGCTGCAAAAGCTAGTGCACGTATCCTAAGCCCTTTGACTGAGCGTCCAAAAGAAATTCCATTCACTTTTTTCTTGTGTGTATTCCGACAATGTCTCCCTTATTATCTTTTCTACAGTGATGTTGAATAAAATTGGGGAGAATCCATCCCCTCGTCTCAAACCTGTTTGGATTTTGAAAGGGTCTGAAATCTTGCCTCGAAATTTCACCTTGGACTTTGTATCTGTCAATGTTTGCTTAACAATCTCTCTAGACATTATTGATAAATCTGAAGCATTGAATTAAAATGTTTGATGCGGCCGGGAATTAACTAAGCTGAATTAAAGTTTGTGACGTGGAGGGAAATCGCACACAGACTGTTCCAAGGCGCCTTAAACGCCAGTGGTGCGGTGGTCTAGCGGTTACAGTCCGGCCACTGCGGTCGCGTGCTGCGCGTCTCGCCGCCCGTGCTGAGCGTCAGTTTGTTTACTTCCTTCGAGCGCGAGTAGTTTCTCCTACGCGTTCACTGCAGCGACATGGCTCGCCTTAGAAAGAACACGTTCCATGCTGAATATCCGAGACCACGAGCTTACGAAGTAGGACGGTTTCTTCGCGAAGAACTACGACTAGATCCACAGCAAATTATTGGAATACATTTCTCGATCATTGCAAGTGTCGTCTACGTTAAGATGATTACCGAAGAAGCGTGCAGGAGAGTGGCTAGCGGAGCAGCAGCAAAACTGCAGTTCCGACACTCAGATGGACATATAGGAGCTGTTACTACAGAACTTGCAGTGTAAGGAAAGAAAATATCTGTCGGTAATATATTGGGTGAAAGGTGTTTGCTTTATTGAAGAAAAGGGTGAGTGGAGGTAAAAAAAAAATGTTGTAATGTTTGAGCAACATAACAAACTTGACCTTAATTTCGTGGTTGGTTACGTTAAACTCGTGATTAATGCAAGTGGTGTAGTTAAATTTTGAAAATATTAAGCAAGACAATTAGTGTAATTAACAAATACTGTGGCCCTATCTGACAAACTTTTCAAAAGATCACTCACCTTTCCTTTCCTTACAAAATCTCTTACAGAGACTGTGCACACACATATAGCAGAAATTAACTTACTCCGTCTGTGCAATACGTATGACTCAATTAGTACGCTAATGGTACTGATAATTTTAGAAAATTATGAATAGTAGGATTTTTAACATCAAGTGATTGGCAAATGGGTGTAGTCTAACCACTATAGTCAGTATCTAATAACAATTAATTCACCCAAGCAAATAGGAAAATTAAGTAAATGAGTCGTAATTGATGCTATGCATACGGCAACTGTACGAGTTTGGTTCTTTTTAGGATAGATGTGGCGGTGGCTATTATTGTTGAACTCAGTGAAAAACAAAATAGAAAAATTATTCATTAAGTCAACTGTCTGTTATGTTTTACCATCAATTTTAGTAAAATTGTCTCTAACAATTAATGACACTCACTTGATTGTAAAATTGTGTAGACATATTATTCATGCATTATTGAGGATTGTCATGCTACTCGTGCGTGGTTAATTAGCTGTTCAAATAAGATAGCAAAAGTACTGTCTAATGTTCCTGTGTTTAAACAAAACTTAAACATGCATTCACAGCAAATTACAACCAATAGCATTTAACTTATTTATCAGTCCAGCGACGTGGTACTCTGCAGTCATATAAATGGTTCATAAATTCATACAGATATCATTTTGATGGTGGCTCCTCCTTTGGCAGTTTGCTAGCAGTTCGCCGTGATGCTTCGTGAATCGCGTAATTAATCGCGACCGTTAGCGTCCGCGATGACGATACCGCGTTTCGGACGTCTGGGACGGTTACCGAACACGTAACGAATTTCTGCCTCAGCAGAACGAACGCATTAAGATCAATTGTTGCTTCAATTATGTTCACTGGTTTCACGTAAACTTTCATATCGTAGCACCTATAACAAATTATAACTTTCACTTTGTTCAACTTTATTACTTATATCGTTTGATCACTCCGCGGACCGCGTACGAACGTCTGATCTACGTCACGGGGCGGCAGACACTGCTGCTTGCCTGCTCTCCCACAGGGGAGCGCTGCTATACCATAAAGTCTCTGACCTGAGGAGCCATACCGATAACTGATCAGATGGATATTTGATCTCGTTTAGAAAGAAATATTTTACATTGACAAATTAAACATAACAAGTAGTCATAGTCATATAGAAAACATACAAAGTACAAATAAAATAAAATAATATATACATAAAAAAATTCCAATACAGATAATAAATAAATGACAGAAAATGTTCACACTTAAGTTGCCTACATACATTGTACATCACGATAATTAATTAAGTCACATAAGAAGTTAATTACTACATATTCACTATAAAAAGGTTCAAACGAATAATACGTTCAAAATGAAGCTCATTCCTCGTTATAATGTAAGGCTTACCTTACAGCAGGACTAGGTATAAAGACCCTCAGGGTATCTGAACTACCCTTTGAGGGGCCGGGGACCAAGTCATCTCGTCACTTACGCCGTACGGAACAGTCATCGACCACGTCACGGAGAAATGGCCTTCCTTTAGGACGTATCCAGAACTCAGTGGAGTACGGCAGGTCAGAATCGATCTCCGCAAACATGTCCCCTCCTACCTACATATTGCCGGCTGCCGTGCCGTCATCATGTATGAAGGACAACCGAGAACATGCTCCGGGTGTGGACAAGAGGGACGCGTCCGCTCTGGCTGCAGGCAGCGCCTCGTCCACCGCCTGCCCGCGACTTTTGTAAATTCTCTGCTCTGTGCCCAACCACTCCTGCAGAAATACCTGTTTCTAAATACTTAAGCCAGGGTTTTTAATGCTTCTTATTTTCAACAGCCTATCTTCCTTCGAACTACATGTTACCTAAAGCGTTAGTTATGCAACATTTGCGTTGCAGGATATCGACTGATTTGTTAGTATTACTGGTGTGCGTTCTAAAATATGGGGTTTCTGTTTAACTTGCAAACAAAAAAAATGTTTCATTAGTTTTCAATTTACTGCAGTCATCTGGATAGAACTTGAACTATCAGTCAGAAATAATACTAAATCAAACACCCACAATACAAAACACATGAATACAACCGATGGTGTTTCTGTCACTGCATTACAGAACGTGTTTAAGTGCTCACTTTCTCCTGTTCTACAGTATAGTACACGAGAAGACCAAAATGCTTTCTTTAGCCTTTACGGCCGCGGCGGATTAACCGTGCGCACTGCGCCGCTGTGCTGCGGTGCGCGTGTCCGTCCGCCGTCGGGGGTTCGAGTCCTCCATCGGGCATGGGTGTGTGTGTGTGGGGGGGGGGGTGTTGTCCTTAGGTTAGTTTACCTTAGTTTAAGTAGTTTGTAAGCTACGGACTGATGACCACACAGTTGAGACCGATAGATTTACAAACAAACAATACCTTTCAGTCAGAAGTACGACTTGTTCTTATCAGTTATCTGCGTGTACTATAATCGAACGTTGTCCTTTTGAAAATGGCGCCTTTACTCCACTACTTGAATGTATCTGTCCACTCACTGGGCGTAGTATGCGAACTGCGAATGTATGTTTCATCGACATACATGAGAGGTCAACCGTCTGCACGGTACTATTTTATTTTATTTAAATGTTCAAATTTTTGTAAATCTATCGGACCAAACTGCGTGGTCATCAGTCCGTAGCTTACAAACTACTTAAACCTAGGTAATCAACCTAAGGACAAACACACACACCCATGCCCCAGGGAGGACTCGAACCTCCACGGCGAGCAACCGCGCGCTCCGCAGCGAGACGCTTTAGACCGCTCGGCTACTCCACCGCGGCTGCTTATAAGATGCCTGTCATCTCGACTGCTAGTGATACGAGGCCGTTGGGATCCAGCAAGGCGTTCCGTACTGCCCTCCTGAACCCACCGATTCCATATTCTGCTAACCGTCATTGGATCGCGACCAACGCGAGCAGCAACGTCGCGATACGATAAACCGCAACCGCGATAGGCTACACTCTGATATTAATCAACGTCGGAAACGTGATGGTACGCATTTCTCCTCCTTACACGCAGTGGCGGCTCGTTCAAATATTTGACCAGTGTGCTGCAATATTACAAAAATAAACAGGAAACGAAATATACTAAAATAAAAATTCAACCTTTGTATGACTGACTTTAATTCAATATTTATTAATATTGTACTGAAAGACCTTCAGGGGAAACCATAACAGCGCTGCCAACTGCATGTATTCACTGCAGGTAGTAAATATAACGTTTAAAAATATTAATTTTATTTACAGAAATTAAAAATTTAGATTTAGAATTTCAATACGAGCCTCACACAGGTAGGTTTGAGAGACAATGCGCAAGACGCCTCAGACACCGCGCTATTTGACTCTGTATGCCGCAATATTCGTCGTATACTATTCTTCCGCAGCCGTTACACGCAGCGCGAAGAGAAATATTGGTCTGGTGCTGCAGTCGGTCTCAGCACACATGAGCCGCCAGGCCTGACGTCACGTCTGCGCATGCGCACTAGCGAACAGACGACTGCGCCGCCTCTCTGCGGCTAAATTTCGCGTCTGTAGCACGTCATCTTCGTAATGTAGCAATTTTAATGGCCGGGAGTGTAGTAAGTGTTTTAAAAAAAGAAATTTCCAGCGTCGTTATTCCCTGCACCGCCAAAATCAGTGCGGGAAATATGAAGGAGAAGAACGAGGATCCTTGATATCTGAATTAAAGGGACGTGGTGATGCGGAGGAGTGTGGCAGCAGCGAAGCGTCTGAGCTACAGAGCAGCTCCACACACAGCCGAGGAACGTGGACCATTTATAGGGGGCGGCTCTGCGAAGGAAGGGGTTGTGGCAGCCGTTTGGAAGAAGACTTTGTAGAAGTGAGTGTGTCTCCGGAAACTGTTATGTGACGTATTCAGGATACGGGAGCAGATGACTGGGTGTCACGGCGTGTAAGTTTCTTTAACAGACGATGAGAGTACTGACATCTGTGACACTGCACAGCTAGCTATTTTCAGTCCAGTCGTCGATAAGCTGAATGTAACAGAGGAATTTTTAGATTTTTACCGCCCTCAAGGCGCCTTCAGAGGGCAGGCCAGTTTCAATGGCGCTAAAAATCTGTTGCAGACGTCGGCCAGAGCTGGAATAAGCTTCTTCCTGTCGCAACAGATATGGGATCAACGGCGCGGCTGAAGGAACGTGCGAAGCGCGTGTGTGGAGCGGCACGTGTGGAGCCACCTGCACGCGCCGTCAGGAGAACCAGCCGCGAAACACGCGGACGTTAGGGGCACTGCCAGCTGCGTATGTCCTGTCCCGCCTCAGTCGCCACGGGAAGAAAAGCGTTTCTGAAGAAGCGAAACCTGTTGACATTAGATATTAATTTAAACGTTAGGAAGTCCTTTCTGAAAGCATTTGTGTGGAGTGTAGCACTGTATGGTAGTGAAACGTGGACAATAAGGAGTTCAGATAAAAAGATGATGGAAGCTTTTTAAATGTGCTGCTACAGACGAATGATGAAAATTAGATGGGTACATCACGTAACTAATTAGGAGGTGCTTAACCGAATCGGGGAGAAAAGGAGTTTCTGGCATATCTTAAGAGAAGGGATAGATCGGTTGGACACATTCTAAGACATCAAGGAATTGTCAACGTAGCATTAGAAGGATGCGTGTGGGGTAAAAATCGTAAAGGGATACCGAGGGACGAATATAGTAAGCAGATTCAAAAGGATGTAGGATGCCGAACGTATTCTCAGATGAACAGACTTGCACAGGACAGGGTAGCGTGGAGAGCTGCATCAAACCAGTTTGTGGACTGAAGACCACAACAAACACTTCGTACAAACACAAGGAAACTACTATATCCAGAATGCCATAGACGAGAAAAAACAAATAATAAATGAACTGACAAACATCAACGAAAACTCACTGTTAAACATAGTCAAAGAAATGGGACAGTAATTAAACAGCACTCACACAAAATTTCAGAGAAAAATTTTAAAAACTGAGATAATCACGCAAACTCACAATTAGGAACGCCCCAATACCGGAACGCCTTGTCACATCACAACCTAACATGCAGTTTTCGATTAAAAATATCTCAACATTGCATCCTAAGATTGAAAAACTAACCTACGAAAACGAAATGGATAATGCCGGTAAATGTCTACTTAATTGCACTGCACAGCTCTGCTCTAAATTCTAGCGAAAATTGTATTATGCCCCAGTCTCTTCACTTTGTAAGAGTGCTGCGCTCACATTAAATGACACCTGCGTTACAACGTTCCCGTGTTACAGAGGCGGTAAACGGCCGCTAGCGCCGGCGTCCGTTACTTGACTGACGCTGCCTCGCTCCGTCCGCCACGCGGCACCGCGCCGCGTCTGTTCCACGCCTTTCCTAAGCCGCCGCGCTTCACACCGCCCCCCTACTTTCACGGCGTTCGCCTTCGCAGTGACGTCAGTATGACGTAAGTGTCAAAGTCGAATACCTTTCGACTGTTGACGAGGTTTTGTGGCCGAATCGAGTAAACCGTTGCGAGTGCGAAATGCCTGCTTGTTTACTACACTCATACAGTGACGTCACTGCAGGGTAAACCACGTGTTACTCTTAGTGGCTGGTGCCGTTATTCGATTTGTATTTGTTTCTTTGCCCCGTTGGATACATCTGTTTGTGTACTGAAGTAACAGATATGTTGCATAAAGTGTACTTTACGTGTTGTTGTCGTGGTCTTCAGTCCGCTGACTGGTTTGATGCAGCTCTCCACGCTACCCTGTCCTGTGCAAGCCTCTTCATCTGAGAATACGTTCGGCATCCTACATCCTTTTGAATCTGCTTACTATATTCGTCCCTCGGTATCCCTTTACGATTTTTACCCCACACGCATCCTTCTAATGCTACGTTGACAATTCCTTGATGTCTTAGAATGTGTCCAACCAATCTATCCCTTCTCTTAGGATATGCCAGAAACTCCTTTTCTCCCCGATTCGGTTAAGCACCTCCTAATTAGTTACGTGATGTACCCATCTAAGTTTCATCATTCGTCTGTAGCACCACATTTCAAAAACTCCTATCACCTTTTATCTGAACTCATTATCGTCCACGTTTCACACCCACACAATGCTACACTCCAGACAAATGCTTTCAGAAAAGACTTCCTAACATTTAAAATAATATTGGATGTTTACAAGTTTCGCTTCTTTAGAAACGCTTTATTTCCCATAGCCATTCTGCATTTTATATCTTCTTTAGTTCGGTCATCAGAAGTTATCTTGCTACCCAAATAACAAAATTCATTTACTACCTATATTGTCCCATTACCTAATCTAATTCCTTCATCATCGCCTGATTTTCTGACATTGCATTCCATTACCTTCGTTTAACTCTTGTTAATGTTCATCTTATATCTTCCTTTAAAGACACTGTCCACCCCATTCAATTGCTCTTCCAGATGTTTTGCGGTCTCTGACAGAATTACTATGTCATCGCCAAACCGCGATGTTTTTATTTTTTCTCCCTGCACTTGAATGCCCTTTCCAAATTTCTCTTTCCCTTTCTTCACTGCCTGCTCAATATACTAATTTAACAACATTGGGGAAAGGCTACAACCCTGTCTTACTCCCTTCCCAACCTCTGCATCCATTTCTTCCCCTTCGACTCTTATAACCGATATCTGGTTTTTGTATAGGTTGAATATAACTCATCGCTCCCTATATTTTACACCCGCTACCTTCAGAATTTGAAATAGTGTATTCCAGTCCACATTTTCAAAAGCTGTCTCCAAATCGACAAACGCTAAATCGTAGGTTTCCCTTTCCTTAGCCTATCTTCTAAGATAAGTCGTGAGTATTGCCTCCCGTGTTCCTACATTTCTCCTAAATCCAAACTGATCATCCCAGAGGTCAGATTCCACAAGTTTTTCCATTCGTCTGTAAATAATTTGGGTTAGTATTTTGCACCCATGACTTATTAAACTGATAGGGTATTTACCCTGCCTCATACATCTTGCATACCAGATGATACAATTTTTTCACGACTGGCTCTCCTTACGACATCATCAGTTCAGACGGAATATCATCTACTCCAGGGGCCTTGTTTCGACTCCAGTCCTTCAGCGCTCTGTCAAATTCTTCTCGCAGTATCAAGCTCTTATCTTATGTTCCTCCACTTTGTCTTCCATTTCTAGAATACTGCCTTCAAGTTTACTTCCTTTGTATAGACCCTCTATATAGTCCTTCCACAGTTCAGCTTTCCCTCTTACTTTACGTAAACTAGTAAAAGTTGAAAGACGACCGTCTGTCGTCTTCCACATATTTTTTTGTATATTTCCGTAAAGTTATAATTTATTTAATGTCGCTAGATTATCATTTTGTTAAAACTTGAACCCCACTCTTTTCAAGGCTTGAGGAATAACATTTTTATTTCGTATGTTAGAGTATTAGTTAATATTGCGTGGTTTTTCTTATTCTGTTATGTTAATAATTTATTATTATATTAATTAATGTGGCACAAGTACGGCTTCTCCGCTACGCCACTGTCCTTGTGAGAATGTGCAGTTGTTTTACCTTTAAGTGTGTGCTATAATCTATGGTTGTCTGAATGTGGGGAGTGGCAGCTCGCTTTGCATCGTTCTCTCTGGGTCAGTATCGATAGCTTCTGATACTACCAAAGAGGTTTCCACACCCTTTGGTCGCGAGCTGGTCGGCGAGTCCCTCGGTCCCCCCACCGCTGTTTTCAGGAGGACGCCAGATTTCTGGCTACTGTGATCCTAGTTGCAGTTTGATAATGGCCTGATATGTTAAAACCTTTTGTGAACATGTGGCGGTGTATGAATTCTGTGTAAATACTTTCTAGCTTTGTTGGACCCGATTTCTAATAGGTGATATGTTCATTTTATACAGTGCATGTAAAAATTTTCTCATCGTTTCCTTCCGTGAGTGATATGTGTTCCACGTGGTTTGTTCGTAGAACAAAGCCTTCAGCTTCCACTCTTGTTTGTTCCGTGACCAACAGGCAAGTAACTATGTGGGTATCATTCTGATTTCCACTAATATTTCGCGATCTTCTCTCCCCGCCTATTTTAATTTTGCTATTTCCTCTCCGACTTGTAGAACGCACTCTGTCTTGTCAGTAATTCTCTCTGAGCCTTGTACAACCTCCTTCAATAATTTACTTATGTAATTCTAAACATTTGTAAGGGTTGCATGTTGTAATTCTTAGTTTTATTTTTCCGACTTTGTAATTATTTCATCTTTGTGGTTTTTCTGAAACAGGACCTCATCCGTCTCTGTAATCGCCCCCTATCGTGTGCAGTTGTATTTCATTCGCTTCCTTAAATTATCCTAAGCATTTCTATGGGTTGCATTCTGTAGTTCATTTTCTTTATTTTTCGGAAACTGAATTTATTCAATTTTATTGGTGTTCGGAACCACGTGGGTCCGAGTTCCGACTTCCGGGCTTTGCAGCTAGTCGCCTGAATTCACGCCACTCCTCATATAAAACCAGTACCTAGATCAATTTCTGACAGACTGCAACTTAAGAATCCACCGTGATTTTGTATAATGAATCCGATTTTCAAGCACTTCATCTTCAGTGGAGTGCGTTCATGTAACGTAGTCGTGTGTCGCCGTTAGCATGTTTGCTCGCGGTCCAATTCAGATGTAATTTAACTTGGCTATACACACGCATCATCTCAAAACAGGCACGACAGACCAGAGCCAGCTTCAAAGTATTTTTGTATATTGTGTTTTGTGCTATTTCCCAGTTCTAAATTAAAGTACGTTAAATGTCCTACAGAAAAGGTACTGTTCATTTTTTCTCTAGGACCAATAGTTTTCTCATTACAAGAGGTGAATAAATTGCAATTTATGAAAACAAACTTTTAATAGTATAAAATAAAAGTTTATTATTAAATGAAATGGATTAAGACCAAATATTAAAAGCCTATACTTCATTTAAATACATTAGAACAATACTGAGGGATAAATTTCGTTCTGAGGATGTGCCAGGTGGCAGCGGGAGAGGGTGGGTTTGCGGGGTGGTGTGGCGGGGGTAGAAGAAGGGGGAAAGCGTGGCGCTGGGACGACGTCAAGCACTTCCGTTGTTTGTGCTTCTGCAAAGCGAGCGGCGAGCTACCGAGTCCCGACTGCATCCTCCCCACTAGGTGGCAGGAGCAACTGCAGGGTGTTGTACAGACCCTTTCACAGCATACCTCGTAAATACGAGTAACTGGTGGCGCGGTATGCTGACACACCTGCAGAGTGTTCATGTCCCACAAAATGCGTTGTGCGAAGACAGTTGTTGGAAGTTTTTATCTTCCACAAATACATTAATACTAAGTGGAATACAGGAATTAGTTACTAGTAGAACTACACAGTACAACTCTGCACATCGCCCTGCACCTGTAGACGGGAAATGGCTTAGATAGGTTAACCAATCAAACGCTTCATGTAATAATTACTTCATCACTTGTAGCAGATTACATGATGGTGCGCTAAGAGCATGAAATGCGTTACTGATAATTAAATATTGCAGCAGACACTGTCTTATATTTGCAAATTAATTTTATTAAATGATTACTTATTTTCAGTAATTAAGACTGTCTGCAAATAAAAAAAGAAAGAAAAACTCATTATTTTCATTCTCCACTCCTAGAAGTGGAGCGGGCTGTTTGAGATCCGGCCCATAAAGAGTCGCGGTTCTATTCAGCCAATTATCAGACAAGCTGATAGTGGGGCAAAGGGGGAGTAAGTGGGAGGGGCTTACCAGTTCCGGCATACGCTTTACAACCGGGGGATTAGGATCAAATTAATTTATCTCTGGGACGTTGCCCTAAACTACAAATGCATTATCGGGAGCCGGCCGCGGTGGCCGAGGTGACTGAGGCGCTACAGTCACGGTCAGCACGGCCACTACGGTCGGGGGTTCGAATCCCCCCTCGGGCATGGATATTTGTGCCTTCCTAGTTCGTAAGTAGTTCATAAGTAGTTTGTAAGTTTAGGGACTGATGACCCCGTAGTCCCGTAAACTATACAAACAGTTGAACATTTTGATTATCGGGAGAGCACGAGTGCACTGACGACAATCAAGGATCGGATCTGCGAGTGTGATGTTGTCAGTGACCTACGCAATGTTGGTGGGAAAGGAATACGTGGATTGCTAAATGCCAGTTATTCGAGAAAAGATGGGAAAACCGAAGGTTTCAGGAACAAACCAAGCCAAGTGGTGTTGTTCATGCGTCTTGCAGGAAAGAGTACACCAGAGGTAACTCAATTAAAAGATTTTTAAGAGGATCCCTTTCAGAGGAACAGCCTTCAACGTCGGCTGGAGTCAATCGATTGCGTTCAGCTGAAACGATATTTCAGTTTTAAACTAACTGCCTGTTTTGTGCAGCAGCAATTGATGATGAATTTCTTGATAAACACAAGAAAAACCCCAAAAACGGCTGCGAAAGGTTTACAGTGTTCAGTCCTTCAGTTACGACAATACAATTGCAGTTCATGCACAGGAGAGGAAGGATGAATGGGGAGACACCATCCAAAGACCTGTCTGTTCTGTTGGTGACTACAAGCTGCAGATGCAAGGTATCACGAAGGTTGGTATCAGAGATAATTTATAGGCTCAGTGCCTAAATCTAGACAGAGTGGACGCCCTGATGATGAAGAAATCAGTGCGTCAATGGAGGAGACATTCAATTACATAGAGGAGAATGATGACTGCCAGTTCACCTTGGACGAGTTGTTGGAGCAAGTGTCTGGAAAGTTGCCTCATATGAAGACAGTTAAGGAGAGTCTGAGAGAGAAGTGTGGGAACACTATTGTCTTAGTACAATCCGCACCAGCAAAACTGTTGTGCGCTTTCGCAGTTCAGGTGAAAAACTTTTAAATGACGCTGGGTAGCTTCAAAGTGCAATGATGAGCAAGCAGAACGAGAAAGAATTGTAAAGGCAGCTGCCACTATAATTTTATAACATGTTCAGTCAATGGCGTATGATAGTTCTGTTTTTCCATCCTGTGACTAATTCTGTAATGAAGCTGAGGAAATGGTACCTCGTTCTCTCCAAATCTTCACGCACTGCATATCGGCGAAAATACGGGCAAAACAGAAAATTCAAAACAAGATGCCACGTATATGCCATGCCCTCACTGCTGCAATTAGTCCACGATCATTCACATCAATGGACACTGTAGACCGGCAGTGCTCCCGTGGATATTTTGTTTATCAAATACGCAGGGAGAAATTCAAGGATCACAATTAAAAGTTTGTTTTCATAAATTGCAATTTTTTCAACTCTTGTAATGAGAAAACTATTGGCCCGAGAAAAAAAATGAACAGGACCTTTTCTTTAGGAAATTTAACGTACTTTAATTTATAACTGGGAAATATTTTCACAAGAAGCCATGGTTTTCGAGTTGTTTAAGGAAAACGTGAAAAAGTGCCTTTAAACGCGCCCCCACGCCAACAGGTCAGGATCTTCAGTATGTTGTTCGTGACGCTCCCCGCTACCACTGTACAAAAATTTGCGACTACACGAATTTCCTCCCCCCCCCCCCTTAATTTTGCTTCTTTGACTGGACTACTGGGCTATGGCTTAAGGTGAGACGGTAGGCCCTACACCCACATTATTAAATGAAGCGAACTGATGCCACACTTTGTCAGAAACTCCTCAACAGAGTTGTCTGAAATTTTCACTGAAAATTAAATAATCTTTGTCAACTCACCGAACCGAAATCGGCGAGGTATTATTATTAATTTAATTGCCGTGCAGTAAAGTTTTTTGTGATAAGAGTCATAAATATTTTTACAACAGCAGAATTACTGGTGCAATTAACAGAACATCGCTTCCACAGCTGGAACGGAGTGTTGTTTACAATCTGTGAATTTTTCATTAAAGTTTTTTCGATAGTTTCTGACAAAACGGGGCAAATTTTTCAGAATTTATACTTTTGAGAAAATAAGACAAAGTTTTACAACATTTTTATTCTAGGAAAAACTTACAGATCTGTCGCCAAGAAGTGGTTAGAAACAGCCTTGCACCGTAATCAGGGTCCTGATTATCTTTGGGTTCGTTTGCCTGTTTCCTTTTCCTGCTTCTTAACTCTACTTGGCAACACACAAGCTGTCAAGTTCTCTTAGAATAGTTACAGCATTCTGTCCGGGTGATATACCTAACTGTTCTAAAACTTTTAGCGTGGCAACGTTCCCATTGTTCCGCGTTATTACAGCATCTGACAGTCCTAGTTGTAAAGTTCTGTAACCAACAAGCACATTTTTAGGGATGCGGGTCCACACGATGTTGCTGAAGGCCTCATATACGTTTCGAGTTCTTCCATGCAAACTCTTCCTCAGTGGATCAGGGTGGACAAAGTCTCCACAATTGACTCAGGGGCAGAGCGCTTACGTGGAATGTCTTGAGCTACCAGCTGCCGGTGCCTTGCGCCACATATCAGGGGGTGGCGGACGTGGAACATGTGATGGCTTGTCGTCTGTGGAGACACGCAGGAAGAAAGTGGACCACGCTGCTTTCTTCATTGCCTCCAGAATTCTTCCTAATGGCTGTCCCACAATATTCCTGCAACTCATTGATAATCTTATCTCTCAACCTATCTATACATTTAAAAATGAACGTTTGTCTGTATGTCCTTTATGTGTTCATAAACCATTCATTCGATTGCAATGAAACTTGGTGAAGTGTTCACCGTACGCCCACGACACTGCGTCAGAATACACAGATTTATGCGTCAATTATTGAAAAATGGGAGTAGTTAAGGGCCTGGACAAAGTTTGCATGTAATTTCGGACGATTATGAAGCGTTTTGTAACTGAAACCCCCCTCTCCCTCCACACACACAAAATGATAAAACGAAAAGAAGTCTACCGTTCACAACAGTTTCGCTGTAGATGCCGCAAAACTGTTGCACCAGGAATCATGACCTCGCATCAAATAAAGGTAGCATTACAGACTTGCATGTTACTATTTATTTTTGTCTGCAAGTCTCCCTTAATTCTCTTGCATCCAAAATTAAACAATCTGTTTTCTTAATCTTTATCTATATAAAAGCTAAAGGACACTCACTAACTACACGAAATCTCGGAAACTACTGCACCTATGAACTTGAAATTTGGTAGGAATATAGTTTATAGGTAGAAAACGTCAGATAAGAAAATATGCTGTGATTGGTGCATCGCGGAGCATACGTCTCCTACAGACTCGCGAGATTTACAGTTTCATTTCGATCTTCACGAAATTTCGCTCTCTTGACCTTCAAAACAAGAGGAAGGTCACCGTCTACCTGACGTATCATACGGTGCATAGGGGAGGGTACTTTGCAACAGCAAAATGGATCCCTAAAGACCTTTGGTGGCGCCATAACTTGAGAACGGCTAGACCGATTTCACAGATCCTTATTTTGTTGTTTTCGTTATTATCAAAAAAATGTTCAAATGGTTGTTAAGCTTATGGGACTTAACTACGGGGTCATCAGTCCCTAAACGTACAAACTACTTATCAACTACCTTATACTAAGGACGGCACAAATATTCATGCCCGAGAGGGGATATACATATGAGGTGATGGTTGTATGACTGTGTTGTGTGCCTGTGTGATTGCGTGCGTGTTCTATTTTCTGAAGAAGGCCATGGCCGATAGCTGAATGTGTTGTATGTGTGTGTCTTTTGTATGTGCCTGTCGCAGCTCGTCGCCACGTCTTTGCGGTGAGTTGTAAACTGTCCTCACTATATTATTAATTCCAACCTGGACTTTCCATTATATATGAATTGCTGTTCGTTAGTCTCGCTAAAACTCGAGAACGACTAAACCGATTTGGTTAATTTTAGTCTTGAAATATACGTGTAAGTCCAGGGAAGGTTTAAAAGGTGATAAGATATGGAAAAGTTGTCCGGAAAGAGGAAAATCGGGAAATACTGAAACAACTTTTCCAGTGAGCTATCAATACCGTTCGTCCAATTGCGATAAAATTTTGTACGTTTCATGTTGAAATCAAGAGGAAGGTTCGCATTAAATAAAAGTTTGGAAAAGTCGCCCGGAATATAAGAAAATTTAGAGATAACCGAAATCGGTTTTTTATATGAATAAAAATAAAATGCCACATGATTGTAAGAGCATCACATGAGTACGGATTGGCAGGACCGGAAAAATGAAAAATTTTGAAAAACTGAAAGTGCGTTTTTTAATGTGTTTCTAATTGAACTCAGTACTATAACTATTCGCACGACGGAGAGAGGTAGGTTATTTTTTCTTTTTTTCCATTATGGTTTTGGGAAAGTTTTCAGTAAAAGAAATAGGGACAGTTAAAAAGGAATGTCGCAAGATTCGAACCAAGTTCCTTTTTTAATTTTTTTCTAAATATAATCGGCTCTATAAGTTGAGAACCGTTCATCCGATTGCAATAAAATTTTGATCATTTGACGTTCAAGGAAAGATGAACGTTCTTATGAACTAAAAGTTTGGGACAGTTACCCGGAAAATTTGAAAATTTTTGAGAAACTGAAAGAGCTTTTTTCAATGGGATATCTCCTGACTGCAATAAAATTTTGACGTTCAAAGCAATAGTAACGTTCTTAGGAAATAAAAATTTGGAAAAGTTTCCCGGAAAATTGGAAAATTCAGAAAAAATAGAAAGAGTATTTTCTATGAAATATCAATATCATTAATCTGATTGTGATAAAAAATTTTGTACATTCGATGTTCTAAGCGAGAGGAAGTTTGAGTGAAGTAAAATTTAGAATAGTTGGCCAGAAAAGAGGAAAATTTGTGAAAAACTGAAAGAGCTCTTTTCTTTGGGATATCAATATCATTCGTACGATTGCGATAAACTGTTGCACATTTGACGTTCAAAGCATGAGTACATACATATTAGCAATTGCGAAGCATTGCCGGGTGGACTATGTGACCCGGTGGATTTCGTATCACATACCTCTTAGTCGTGCAGGAGCAGTCGAGCGGTCTGGAGCGCCACGTTGTTAATGGAGCGGCCTCCCGCGTCGGAGGTTCGAATCCTCCCTCGGGCATGGATGTCAGTGTTGTCTTTAGTATAAGTTGGTTCATAAGCAGTTTGTAAGTTTACAAACATTTGAACACTTGCCTCTTAATATAAACCATATTAATTTAAATCACATGTATTTCAGACCCAGTAGCTTTACAAAGGCATCATCAGATAGTCAAAGTATCGGCTCAATACTGGGCGGAAAGAGTGGGCAAATCACGCACACATGTCCAGGATAATGTTCATGTCACATTCGTGAAAGTCCAGGGAAGGTTTAAACCATGATAAAATATGGAAAAATTGCGAGGAAAATTTAGATTTAAAACATGCAAAATAATGACTTGGTTGTTGTGTTGGTGCGTTCAGAAATATACTTCGAAAGAGTTAAGTTCGCTTTACACGAACTGAACCCTCTATGAACTGTCAAAGATAAAAATGAATTGATGTTCGTTAGTCTCGCTAAGACTCGAGAACCTGGTAAATAATATTTCTGTAGGACACATTGTTCACGAGATATGACGTCATATCACGAAACAATGAGTTTTGTTACTTGGGTAGTAAAATAACATGCGATGGTCGCAGTACAGAGGATATAAAATGCAGAATGGCAATGGGAAGAAAAGTATTTTTGAAAAAGAGAAATTTTGCTAACATCGAATATTAATTTAAGTATAAGGAAGTCTTTTCTGAAGGCATTTGTGTGGAGTGTTACCTTGTACGGGAGTGAAACATGGACGATAAGCAGTGCGGACAGGAAGAGAATAGAGGCTTTTGAAATGTGGTGCTACAGAAGAATTCTGAAGATTAGGTGGGTAGATCACATAACTAATGAAGAGGTACTGAACAGAATTGGCGAGAAAAGGAATTTTTGGCATATCCTGACTAAAAGAAGGGATCGTTTGGTAGGACACATTCTTAGACATCGAGGAATCGTAAATTTAGCATTGGAGGGAATAGTGTGGGGTAAAAATCGCAGAGGGAGACCAAGAGACGCGCATAGTAAGCAGATTCAAGTGGATGTGGGTTGCCGTTCTTATGAGGAGATGAAAAGGCTTGCTCAGGATAGAGTAGGGTGGAGAGCTGCATCAAACCAGTCTCCGGACTGAAGACCATAACAACAATAACAACAAACAATGAGATGCGCGAAAAACTGCTGTATTAAGCGGTTTTCCTAAACCACTGCAGCGATTTCAACCTAATTTGGTACACATAATCCTTACCGTGAGGCAACAATTGCTGTGAGGACAAGGACCACATACGACACATGGTTCAAGATATATGACGTCATAAACAATATGAATCGTAAGAAACTGCCGTATCGTGTGATGACACTTTATTCACACACTTAGTGACTTGCAACACACATTAAACATAATTTCAAACCTTTACTACACTTTTTCTCTCTGACAACCACAGAAAAACGATGAAAGGAAAAACGTTTCTCGCTTACTACTTCTCCGCTGTTCATGGACTAAATTACGGCATTTGATGTAACGTTACAATTTATAATTAAAATCAAATGTTTGTAAAGCTTATGGGACTTAACTGCGGGCTCATCAGTCCCTAAACTTACAAACTACTTATGAATTAGCCTATACTAAAGACGACACAAATATCCATGCCCGAAGGAGGATTCGAACCCCTGACAGGGAAGGGCCACGCGCATCGTAGCATAGCACCTCAATGCGGTCGGCCGCTCCGCCATGGCAATTTATAATTTCTACAGTATACACACATACAGCTGAATGTGCCTTCGCAACTGTATCACAGTACGACACGTGGTTCACGAGAGACAACCAAATAACGTGAAATTTGGCACACGTGCAGAAAGCTACTTGGGGAAGGTTCTTAAACATGTTTCGTTCCATTTTTTGGAAAACCAAGCGGAAAATTTGAGAAAAAGTGAAAGTGCGTATCCAATGTGTCCGTGTAAATCTATATCTTCGCACTGATCTGGATGAGATTTTGCACAATTGACTTTCAAAACAAGAGGAAGTGACTGTCTACATAAAATTTCGTTCAGTGCATGGTGGAGGGTACTTATGGATTTCGCCAAAATCCACAGTTTTGCTTCCGATTGTGATGAAATTTTGTACAATCGACCTTGAAAACAAGCTGAAGGTTACTGTCTATATAAAATGTCGTTCGGTGCATGGGAGAGAGTACTTTACTTACAGACTTCGACTGCAATCTCTTGGTTGGTGTTTTGGGTTTAAAGGGGACTAAACTGCTTGGTCATCAGTCCCCTGTTCCCAGCTAAGAGATCACAGGGTTTCATGTATGATTAAAATAAGCGCCCTGCAACTAGTACAAAAGACGTACAGGAAGACAGTGTTGGTCATAATTGCAACATAAAAAGGAAAAGGGAACCACCGTAGTGGTGGAACAAATAATCAACTAAAAATCACAGCAGATATTGGCTGGCTGATCACTAGGATAATAATGGATGAGCCAGCCATTCTGCACATACTATACAACTGCCAGTCGGAAAAGGGTCTGACAAGACATAAGTGACAACAGATAAAACTATAAGCGGTTTATGCCTGAAGATCAGGCATACGAACCCACCGTTAAAGCTTGTGATAAAAGCCCGCTGCGCGAATAAAACCTAAAACACAGTCAGCCATAGAGGCGTCGTCAGCTAAAATCAAAGGGAGTGCAGGAGGCAGCTTAAAAGACTGCCGCAATGCGGCTAAAAGTGGACAGTCCAGCCAGATGTGGACTACAGTCAACACAGCTCCACAATGACATTCTGGCGGTTCCTCTCGGCGTAAGAGGTGGCCGTGCGTTAGCCACGTATGGCCTATACGCAGGCGACAGAGAACGACTGAGTCCCTTCGAGAAGGCCTTAGGGAAGTCTTCCAAGCTGCTGTCGTGGCCTTGATTCCACGGAGCTTATTGGGCATGCTCATTGTTGCCCATTCCGAATTCCAAGCCTCAAAGATCTTTCGGTGGAGACCCAAGCGGATATCGCCTTCTGGGGTACCGATATCCAGGCGCTGGCATGTGATGGCCTGCTTGGCCAGCTGATCAGTGCGTTCGTTCCCTGGAATTCCAGTGTGGCCTGGGGTCCAGAGGAAAGCCACAGAACGGCCTGACTTGCCAAGACTAAACACCGTGACTTGGATGGATCGCACCAAGTGGTGTCTGGGGAAGCAGTGGTCTAGAGCGTGAAAGGCACTCAGAGAGTCACTACAGATAAGATATGACTTCCTGGGGCACGCTCTGAGATGGTCGAGTGCACGGGTTATTGCGATTAGCTCTGCCATAAAGACAGTACAGCCAGAGGGCAGGGAGCGCTGTTCGGTGTGGTCGCCATGAACATAGGCGTAACCCACTCTGCCGTCTACCTGGGAGCCATCAGTGTATATGACGTCTGCATCACGGAATGTGTTAAGTATGTCCAGGAACTGGTGTCGAAGTAATTGTGGTGAAATCGACGCCTTTGGACTGCCGGACAGTTGCAGGTGAAGCTGGAGGCGTGGGATGGTCCAAGGAGGAATATTAGATAGGCAAGAGAATGCAGGACGGAGAGGAAAAGACTCTAGGGAAGAAAGAAGAGAATGTACACGGACCGCAACTGGAAGACCCGATCTGGGTCGACGTTGCGGAGAGGGAAGGTCGGTATTTGCAAACAATAACCTACGATTTGGATGGTGAGGCGTAGCGTGGACATGGACAATGTAGGAGGCCAGCAACTGTTGCCGGCGGTACCTCAAGGGAGGGATGCCAGCTTCGGCAAGGAGGCTAGGCACAGTGCTGGTGCGGAATGCCCCTGTTGCTAAGCGGACACCCCTATGTAGAATGGGATCCAAGATCCTCAGTGCTGAAGGTGATGCAGAGTCATATACTTGGCTCCCATAATCCAGGCGTGATTGGATGAGCGCCTGAAAGAGGTGCATGAGGGTTCGACGTTGAGCTCCCCAGGCAGTATGGCTGAGACATCGCAATATATTTAGGTGCCGCCAGCACTTCTGCTTCAGCTGACGAAGGTGTGGCCCCCAAGTCAGTCGGTTGTCAAACAGCAAGCCGAGAAACCGATGGCTTTCTGCAACATGAAGCTGGTCAGCAGCTAGGTACAGTTCTGGGTCAGGGTGAACAGCCCGATGACCCGGGTTTTAGAAGCTGAAAAAGTAAAGCCATGCGTCGTGGCCCATGACTGTGCCCTTCGGATGGCTCCCTGAAGACGCCTTTGAGCAACACCAATGCTAGGAGAGCTGTAGTATAAGCAGAAGTCATCGGCGAATAAAGAACAACAAACCGATGACCCCACTGCCGCAGCAAGACCGTTTATCGCTATTAAAAAGAGCGGTACGCTGAGAACGGAGCCCTGTGGGACGCCGTTCTCCAGCACTCGGCGTGAGCTGAAGGAGGTACCAACTCTCACCCTAAAAGTGCGTAGCGAGAGGAAATTCTTGATAAAAATTGGGAGTGGACCCCGTAAGCCCCAATCATACAGTGTAGCGAGAATATGGTGGCGCCATGTCGTGTCATACGCCCACCGGAGGTCAAAAAAGACCGCAACTAAGTGCTCACGTCTAGAGAAGGCTGTACGGATGGCCGACTCCAAAGACACTAAATTGTCGATAGTGGAGCGACCCTGGCGGAAACCCCCCTGTTGTGGGGCCAGTAGACTCCGATCTTCAAGGATCCACATAAGCAACTTACACAGGACATTAGTCAAGCTGATGGGGCGGTAACTGTCAACTGCCAGCGGATCTGCTCCCGGTTTCATAACAGGGATAATAATACTATCCCGCCAATGGGATGGGAAAACACCCCCTGTCCAGATCCTATTAAATAAGGCGAGCAATTTCTGATGGAAGTCCGCTGACAGGTGACGGATGAACTGGCCATGTATGCGGTCTGGTCCCGGAGAGGTATCGGGACATGCAGCAAGAGCAGTGGTAAACTCCCATTCCGTAAATGGAGCATTGTACAGTTCCCGGCGGCGAGTGTGGAAAGATAGAGGATTTCGCTCCACCCGTTGTTTAAGGGAGCAGAAGGAGGCACTATAATTTGCTGTCGCGGAGCATCTTGCATAATGCTCTGCCATGCACTCAGAAATTACGGCCGGGTCAGTACAGAGAGTTCCATCGACGGTCAGAGATGGGATTCCCGCTGTTGGGCGGTATCCATAGAGGCGCCGTACCTGAGACCAGACGCGAGAATGGGAGGCACGAGAGCCTATAGAGGCGACGTACCGCTCCCAACAGTCCTGTTTACTTTGCCTGATAAGTCGTCGGGCTCGGGCCCTGAGCCTTTTAAAAGCTATCAGATTCTCAAGTGTAGGGCGGCGCCGGTGGCATTGTAGTGCTCGCCGACGGTCCCGTATAGCCTCAGCAATCTCTGGCGCCCACCAGGGCACGACCTTGCGCCGAGGGGAACCAGTGGTGATCGGAACGGTCTCCTCTGCAGCTGAAACTATAACAGCTGTGACCTGTTGGACTGCCGTATCAATATCATGTGGTAATGGAACAGAAGCCACAGCAGCCGAGGTGTAACGCTGCCAGTCTGCTCGACGTAGACACCATCTGGATGGGTAGCCTGCAGGTTCAAAGTGCTGGAGTGACAGAAGAATGGGGAAATGGTCACTCCCGCAAAGGTCTTCGTGGACCCTCCAACTCAAATGTGGGAGCAGGCCTGGGCTACATACAGATAGGTCAATAGCAGAAAATGTGCCATGTGCTATACTAAAATGTGTGGGTGCACCGTTGTTTAAGAGGCATATGTCCTGCTGTGTCAGTAACGTTTCAACGTCTCTACCACGTCCCGAGGGCTGTATACTGCCCAGAGAGGATGGTGGGCGTTGAAGTCCCCCAAAAGGATAAGTGGTGGGTGTAGCTGCACGACCAAGGCAGTGAGGTCAGCAAGGGACACGACCTCATCTGGTGGGAGGTATAGAGAGCAGACAGTTATGTCCTGCATTGTTCTGAGTCTAACAGCCACTGCCTCGAGAGCCGTGTTAAGAGGCACGGCAGCACTAGGAACAGTGGCGAGGACATAAATGCAGACACCTCCAGATACCCTGTTGTAGTCAGCGTGGTTGTTATAGTAGCCCCGATAGCCACGGAGGGCTGGGGTCCACTGGACAGGAAACCATGTTTCCTGTAGGGCTACACAGAAAGCAGGATAGCGGCACAGTAATTGCTGCAGCTCGGGTAAGTGGCGGAAAAAGCCGCCACAGTTCCATTGCAAGATCATGCTACTTCTTGATTGCTGAGGCATGGCAGTATCGATGGTGCTGTTGGTTCCACAGTATCACCGGTCGTCGCCGTCGGTGGAGGCAGGGCCTCTACATCCATCGCCTCCAAAGTCTTGGTGATAGCCAAGTCCTCTGGTGAGGCGAGGAGTTCCACCACGTCCTCAGATGTGTGAGGTGGTGGTGGTGGTGGTGGTGGTGGTGGCGGCGGCGGCGGCGGCGGCGGCACAGTGTCCACCGTGGAAGGCGTTTGCTTAGCAGCCTTCGACTTTTTCTTCTCTCGCTCCTTTTTAGGTTTCTCTTGCTGGGAGGGCTTTGGGGCCTCGACCTCAGCCTCAGGGACTGAGGAGGACCTTGAAGCCCTACGACCACGAGTCAAAGTAAGTGGCTGTGTCAGCCACTCACTGGTACCCACATTATCACTGGGAGAAACCATAGGAGGAAGGGAGCCCAGGGACCCCTTCCTGGCGAGAGGTGCCGGAGAAGGCTGCTGCTTCTCCGGCTGGGTGTTAGAGACCGGAGTCCCCAACGGGTGTGGGGCAGTTGCCCCCACAGGAGGTGGTGGGGGGGGGGGCAACAGAGGAAGGGCCCCCAACCGTCAAGGGGGCAGTTTGATGTTTTCGGCCCACAGGGGCCACAGAAGGTGGCGTGACATGGGAGGCTGACGTCCCCATAGCGATCGGAGACGACGCAATGGCAGCAAAGGATGACGACATCCGAACGGGATGAAGACGCTCATATTTTCGTCTGGCCTCTGAGTACGGTAATCTATCCAGGGTTTTGAATTCCATGATCTTGCGTTCTTTATGTAGCACAATACAGGTCGGCGAGCAAGGTGGGTGTTGCAGCCCACAATTCACACACACAGGAGGAGGTGTACATGGCGCGTCCGGGTGTGATGGACGCCCACAGTCCCTACAGGCGGGGCTGGAAGTGCATCGGGAGGACATATGCCCGAACTTCCAGCACCGAAAGCATCGCATAGGGGGAGGGATGCACGGGTTTACTTCACACCGGTATATCATTATCTTGACCTTCTCAGGCAGTACATCGCCCTCGAAGGCCAAGATAAATGCACCGGTGGCAACCCTGCGATCTTTCGGTCCCCTGTAGATGCGCCGGACGTAGTGAACTCCTCTCCGCTCTAAATCAGCGCGCAATTCGTCGTCAGTCTGTGACAGAAGATCACGGTGGAATATTAAGCCCTGGATCATGTTGAGCGTCTTATGCGGCGTGAAACTTACGGCGACGTCTCCTAGCATGTCACAGGCGAGTAAAGCCTTTGACTGTGCAGGGGATGCCGCTTGTATTAAGACAGACCCGCTTCTCATTTTAGAAAATGATGCGACTTCGCCAAATCTATTTTCGATGGTTTCAACAAAAAATTGCGGCTTAGTATTAGTAAAGGATTCCCCATCAGCCCGAGTACAGACTAAGTACTGGGGTGAGTAAGGGCCTGACGTTCTTCCCAAGGTGTGGCCAGGGAAGGGAACGACCTGGGGTCATACTGCGCACCATTAAATTCATTTCTTCCTCTCTTAGAGACGGCGGTTTTGCGCCCGCCCACGCTGTTTATGGCTCGTTTCATTTCTGTCCCACGAGCAGCTAGGGAAATAAGGTCCACCCAGGCAGAGCCCCGCTTGCCTGGGTAAGCCTTGTACAACTGAGGTGCGGCAGGTTCCTCAGAGGTTGCTCGCTAGCGGCTGTTCAACCTCAACAGCCATGCATCTCCTCAGTACGTAGCACACCTTGAGATTGAGGTTTTTTTTATAGAGGTTTGTACCGTCCTCGCGACCCGGGCGATTAAGCCAAGATCCCCGGGCTCTGAAACGTACAACGTTCCACCGTCGCGCCGAACGATGGTCGTTGAAGCACGCACAGAGCTTACGGTGTAGCGGACTGTTGGCGCGACACAGCCCACAGCTCAGGAACCCTGGTTCGCCAAGCCCGTACTCAGCAAATTAATGCTGAGCCCCTGAGGGGCTGCAATCTCTATACAGTTTTTGTACGCTTCTACAGTAAACCTTATTTTAAACTTGCAGCTAGTATGATATAAAACTGGAATATTTGAGAAAAACAAAGTGCGTTTTTCAACGGGACCCTGCGTTTCTATTGCATGGAAATACATAGTTTCGTTCCGATATTGATAAAATTTTGCACACTCTAAAAACAAGAGGAATATCGCTGTCTGTATAAAATTTCGTTCGGTGCATGGTGGAGGCATTACAAAATGCATAGTTTCGCTCCAGTTTTTGCACATATGACCCTTAAACCAAGAGGAACATCACTGGGTACGTAAATGTTTGTATGGTACATGACAGAGGATATCATGGAGAAAAGTTTGACGCGAGAGGGAAAGGTGGAAACGAAGAGAGAGATGTCTGAGAGAGAGGTGGATGCAGAGAGAGGGGGGAAGGGGAGGTGGACTAGGAGAGTGTAGGATGAACAAACAGACGTGCAACGCCGGGATTTTTGCTGGTACTTCATAGACTTGCCACCAGAAAGCTTTGTTCCGCCAAGTTTGCTCTTGAGCGTACGAGGGCGGGAGCCCATCATCTTCCTAACGTGCCCCGCACATTTTATTACTGGAACATCGCAAGGTTTAGTCTGGAAGCCAGCGCTGAATGCCTTGCTGTCTCCACCGCCTAGGTATCCAGTATACAGTACACCTCTGTCAGAGGTCCATGGAAGACTGACACTACAGCAGGAGAAACGTCTATCCCCCACTTGACCCTTCATAGCTTTTCACTCAGTTAGGTTTGTGAAGAGCCGGTCTGTGTCGATATGTGCCTGTTACTGACCATCCATGGCAATACAATTCACAAACAACAGCAACCAACGAGACACATTTTCCGAAGAGAACTTTTGTTTACAAGCGCGCCTGCAGACATTTGACTATCTAGCAGGTTAACCAATTTATGAACCGTACATTTCTGTACAAAACACAAGAAAACTTAACTATCTCACTGTAAAAGTAACGGAGGTATGATCATTTTTACGAAAAGGGGCTAAGTTATTACAGAGGGACAGACGTCATAAAATTTAAAAAAAAAGTCATTTGTAACTCCTGGACAGGAATAAAAAATACATATAAATGTTCACAAAAGAACGTAGTAAAACTGAAAATTGTTTTTTTGATATATTTCAGCCTACCGTCTTACCTTAACCGAAGCATTGTCTACATATCACAATATTCCGTGCTTTATGTTTATTTTTGTTAGGATAAACACATTCATAAAGGCAACTGGTTGCAATATTTTTATCGAAATAAATCGCCTGTTTCAGTGAAATGTCGACTGCTGATACTCCATCCGCATATGTTTGTCTGTATGTCCTTTATGTGTTCATAAACCATTCATTCGATTGCAACGAAACTTTGGTGAACTGTTCACCGTACGCCCACGAAGGTTCCTGAGACAAAAACAAAAGAGCACGACACATATCTCAGGAGATATGACGTCATAAATAATGACAGGCCACTGCGTCAGAATTCCCAGATTTATGCGTCAATTATTGGAAAATGGGAGTAGTTAGGGACCTGCAACAAAGTTTGCAAGTAATTTCGGACGTTTACGAAGCGTTTTGTAACTGAACGCCTCTCCATCCCCAGACACACACAAACAAAATGATAAAACGAAAAGAAGTCTACCGCTCACAACAGTTTCGCTGTAGATGCCGTAAAACTGTCGCATCAGGCATGACCTTGTATGAAATAAAGTTTGGATTACACATTGGCATGTTACTTTTTTTTTTTGTCTGCAAGTCTTCCTTAATTCTCTTGCATCCAAAATTAAGCAATCTGTTTTCTTAATCTCTGTCTATATAAAAGCGAAAGGACACTCACTCACTCACTGACTAAACACGAAATCTCGAAAACTACTACACCTGTGAAGCTGAAATTTGTCAGGAATGTAGTTTATACGTACAAAACGTTAGCTATTAATGTATTTTGTGATAGGTGCATGGCGGTGCATACTTCTACATACTCACGAAATCTACAGCTGCATTCCGTTCTTCACGAAATTTCGCACGCTTCACCTTCAAAACAAGAGGGAGGGCACCGTCTACGGTGACGTTCCTTCATACGGTGGATGGGGGAGGGTACTTTGCCACATAAAACTGAATCCCTAAATACCTTGGTCGCGCCACAACTTGAGAACGGCTCGAGTGATTTCACAGATACTTTTTTTGTTGTTTTCGTTATTCTCGTAACAAGGATTGTATGAAATAAAACTGGAATATTTCAGAACAACAAACTGCGTTTTTCAATGTGATTGCGCTTCTATTGCATAGAAATCTATAGTTTTGTCCGATATTGATGAAATTTTGTACAGTCTACCTTAAAAACAAGAGGAATCTCACTGTCTGTATAAAATTTGCTTCGGTGCTTGGTGGAGGGTACTTAACTTTCTGAATTTTACAAAATGCATAGTTTTTCTCCAATCTTTATGAATGACAGAGTGTACCTTGTAGAAGACTTTGCCGAGAGAGGGAAAGGTGGAAACGAACAGAGAGATGGGAGAGAAAGAGGTGGATGCAGAGAGATGGGGGAAGGGGATGTGGACGACGAGAGTGTGTGGGATAAATGAACAGCCGGGCAACGCCGGGTTTACAGCTATATAGCTTGACAGCTATATGACAGTCTGTGTGTTCGTGTTTTATGCGCGGCCGTAGCGACCAACAGATTGTGATGGGACTTCGTCAACGCATTGCTTGCACTTTCGTGATGGCCAGAGGCCCCTGTGAATGACTGTAGGAGAAATGACGTAATAAACAATGAAATGTGTGGAAAAGTGCTGCATCATGCGACGTCTGCCTCTAAACCACTGTACCGATTTCAGTCAAATTTGGTACACATATTCCTTTCATGAGGTAACAATTGCTATAGGTGTAAGATATGACGTCATAAACAGTTATATGGTTGAAAACCTGTGTCATCATGCGAATAAGGAGACTTTATTTATCCTAAAATCACTAGGACATTTTTGACACTTGACCTCAAAAGCAAGAGAAAGATCACTGTCACATAAAGTTTTGGATGGTGCATGACGGAGGATACTTAACATATGGACATTGTCAGATTCTACAGTTGTATTCCGATCCTGATGAAATTTTTAAATATGATTAAACAATTCAGTTTATCAGTACGGTATTAATATATTCAGATGACCTCCAGTCATTTCAATTAATTAACGTGACTAAACAGTTAATATTCAGATTTCGGCGAAGTTTCGAATGAAATAAAATTTCTGAAAATTCTAGTAACTCTCTCTGGAAGTTACATTTTTCAGAGTGATAATTATCAAAGAAACATTTAAAACATAAATGTCTTTACACCATTTGAATTTTGTAAGGGTCTTTATATGTTTTAGTGCAAAGCACACTTCATTCAGATTTTTAAATGATGCATACCAAGCGTACCGAATCATTGGGGTGGAAACCACCAACAGACAGAATTTGTTGTTACCAACGTATGATTTTAATGCGAATTTGAAAATAAATCTAATATTTAAAAATTAATGTTTGTTTCTGTTTCTGTTGCTATTGTATGCTCGGCCATACCGTACATACAATTGCGATAAAATTTGGTCAGCTCCGTTCTTCGACTCGCGCGAAGGTTATGGGCCTACTAAAAGTAGCTTTGTAAGTTGCATGGCGGAGGGCGCGTTACAATTAGTTAATTCGTTTCTTACGCCTTCACGCTGAGATAGTTGGTCGAATATGAATGACATTTGGATCAGAGGCAGCTCATACCCTGTATTACATGGTCTACCTTCCGTAAGCCACTGTATGGTGCTTGGCCGAGGGTGCATCACAGTGAATTTAACGTTTCTGTTTATTCACGCTGAAACACCTGGATGGATTTCAGTGAAATTAGGAAAGCATGAGCGTACCTTTAGGAAGCCACTGTGGCGGAGGGTGCCTTACAGTGGGTAAACACGTTTCTTACTCTTCACGCTGAAACGGCTGGACGGAATTGAATAAAATGTGGAATGAAACATAGCTTACACCCCGCATTAATACGCGGGCTACTTTTCGCAGCATCCTTAGGTGAGTGTCGGAGGGTACGTTGCAACAAACATCGATACTGTTCGACTGGTCACCATGAAAGACACCACATAAATGTATGTTTTCATGAAGGAGGTTTTTATAATCTGGAGGCCAGTGAATTTAGCATAGCGGAGTGTACCTTGCGACTTTGACACCATCTGATCAGTCAGCGTGAAACTTGGCACATGTATGTATGTTTTCATATGTAGGAAGGAGGGGAGTAGGTGGAGGAGGAGAATGGCAGCGGGGGATGGCGAGAGACAGGAGAAAGGAGAGGAAGAGAGGCAGGGGACGAGGAAATGGGCAGGAGCAGACGGGAGAAGGGTGGGCGAGCAGAGAGAAGGGCAAGGGGGGAAGGAAGGAGCGATAAGGGCTGCGTGAGCGAGCACTGGCCGTTAACACTGCTGCACCGAGGAGAAACGCAGACGATAGACGGGTAGTCACTGGACAAATGTATTAGACTAGAGCTGGCATGGGATTACATTTTCACGCAGTTTGGGTGCATAGATCCTGAGAAATCAGTACCCAGAACAACCACCTCTGGCCGTAGTAACGCCTGATACGCCTGGGCATTGAGTCAAACACAGCTTGGATGGCGTGTACAGGTACAGATGCTCCCAGATCCAATACTATACCACAGTTCATCAAGAGTAGTGACTGGCGTATTGTGACGATCCACTTGCTCGGCCACCATAGACCAGACGTTTTCAATTGGTGAGAGACCTGGAGAATGTGCTGGCCAGAGCAGAAGTCGAACATTGTCCGTATCCAGAAAAGCCCGTACAGGACCTGCAACACGCGGTCTTGCGCTATCCTGCTGAAATGTAGGGTTTCGCAGGGATCGAATGGAGGGCAGAGCCACGGGTCGTAACAAATCTGAAATGTAACGGCTATTGTTCAAAGTGCCGTCGACGCGAGCAAGAGGTGACCGAGACGTGTAACCAGTGGCACCCCATACCATCACGCCGGGTGATACGCCAGTATGGCGATGACGAATACACGCTTCCAACGTGTGTTTACCGCGATGTCACCAACACGGGTGCGACCACTATGATGTTGTAAACAGAACGTGGATTCATCCAAAAAATGACGTTTTGTCATTCGTGCACCCAGGTTCGTCGTTGCGTACACCATTGCAGGCGCTCCTGTCTGTGATGCAGCGTCAAGGGTAACCGCAACCATGATCTCCGGGCTGATAGCACATGCTGCTGCAAACGTCGTCCAACTGTTCGTGCAGATGGTTGTTGTCTTGCAAACGTCCCCATCTGTCGACTCATGGATCGAGACGTGGCTGCACGATCCGTTACAACCATACGGATAAGATGCCTGTCATCTCGACTGTAAGTGATAGAGGCCGTTGGGATCCAGCACGGCGTTTCGTATTGCCCTCCTGAACCCACCGATTCCATATTCCGCTATCAGTCATTGGATCGCGAACAACGCGAGCAGCAATGTCGCGATACGATCAACTGTAATCGCGATATGCTACAATCCGACCTTTATCAAAGTCGGAAACGTGATGGTACGCATTTCTCCTCTCTACACGAGGCACCACAACAACGTTTCACCAGGCAACGTCGGTAAACTGCTGTTTCGTGTGAGGAATCGGTTGCAAACTTTGCTCATGTCAGCACGTTGTAGGTATCGCCACTGGCGCCAACCTTGTGTGAAGGCTCTGAAAAGCTAGTCATTTCTATATCAGAGCATCTCCTTCCTGTCGGTTAAATTTCGCGTCTGTAGCTCGTCATCTTCGTGGTGTGACAGTTTTAATGATCAGGAGTGTACATGCAGGGTGAGTCTTAAACGAGGAGAAATATATCGTGCAAATTGTCACACTCTGAGCTACAAACACAAATTCGTTTTCAGACGAGCCTATATCAATAAATGACAATTCAACTGAATGGTAAAAATCTGGACATGTGAAGGGGCCGTTTGGGTGTTACTGTGCGCAGACATTGACCATGTGGACAGATCGGCGTCAGGACACAAGTTCCTCTCCCTAAGCCAGCTAGCCACGGTACATAATGGTGGCCAACGAAAACGGTACGAGACAGCCGTGAGCGCCCTAACTGTACACACTGCCGGAAAAACAGTTGCCAGTGTCCGCCTCTCGATTACTCACAGGGGTTTAATATGTTTTTTTTTTCTCTTCACGCTGAAACAGCACTGATAAAGTCATACTCTCGCGTAATTATACCGGTTTAATGTCTGAGCTACGTAAAGAAGACTTTAGCCTTCATATGGCGAAGCAAAGACATTCCGTAACTTCCACTATTTCAACAAATTTGTTAGTTAAGCTACCCCTTATTGCTAAAATTGTTGTTAGACCAGACTATAAAACACTAATTAATAACTTTATGTTACAACTTAACTGAAAATCGCATTATTTAATGGAAATACAGGAAAAAACAAGTTCTTTTGTCAGCTTAATTCTGTGCTAACCACGAACTAACTCGCCGCTGACATAGTTGGCAAAGTACTCTACAGTGTTAACAATTCTCCTTTTTTTTATTTATTGGTTTTCTGTTCCATAGGACCCAATTGAGGAGTGAGACTCCATGGTCATGGAACAAGTCAATACATTAATTGTTACACAAGAATGGTAATAGAAAATTTTTAAGTAGTCCTTTGCACACAACAATCTTAAGACAAAGTAAAAAGAATCAATAAAGAAAAAAAAATGAATTAGCTTGTTTAACTTTTCTAGGAGTTCCTCGACAGAATAAAAGGAGTGAGCCATGAGGTAACTCTTCAATTTAGATTTGAAAGCGTGTGGATTAGTGCTAAGATTCTTTAGTTCTTGTGGCAGCTTATTGAAAAGGGATGCCGCAGAATATTGTACCCCATTCTGCACAAGTGTTAAGGTGGTGTGATGCAAATGCAGATTCGACTTCTGTCTAGTATTCACCGAGTGAAAGCCACTAACTCGTGGGAATAAGCTGATATTATTAACAACAAACGGCATTAAAGAAAAAACGTATTGTGACGCCAGAGTCAAAATTCCCAGCTACTGAAAAGGGTCGACATGACGTTCGCGAACTTACACCACATATTGCTGGAACCACCCGTTTTTGAGCCAGAAATATCCTTTTTGCATCAGGCGAGTTACCCCAAAAAACAATGCCGTACGTCATAAGTGTGTGAAAGTAAGCGTAATAGACTACTTTTCGTGTTGAAAAATCACTTATCTCAGAAATTGTTCTAATGGTAAATATAGCAGAATTTAGTTTTGGAACAAGATTCTGAACATGGGCTTTCCATGACAGCTTACTGTCTATATGAACACCTAGAAATTTGAACTGTTCAGTCTCACTTATCACATGCCCATTATGTGTAATCATAATGTCAGCTTTCGTCAAATTATGTGTTAGAAATTGTAAAAACTGAGTTTTACTGTGATTTAACAATAACTTGTTTTCTACAAGCCATGAACTTATCTCTTGAACTGCATTATTTGTTATTGTGTCAATATTACGAGCAACATCCTTCACTACCAAGCTGGTATCATCAGCAAACAAAAATATTTTACAGTCACCTGTTATACTCGAAGGCATATCATTTATATAAATAAGAAACAGCTATGGTTCCCAAAACAGACCCCTGGGGCACCCCCTACTTAATTGTGCCCCATTGGGATTGCATGTCATAGCTATTTTCTACACTGCGGAGAATTACCTTCTGTTGTCTGTTATTAAAGTAAGAGGTGAACCAGTTGTGGGCTTGTCCCCGTATTCCATAATGTTCCAACTTCTGCAACAATATTTTGTGGTCAACACAATCAAACGCTTTTGTTAAATCAAAGAAGACGCCTAATGTCCGTAGCCTCTTATTTAACCTATCACGTGCCTCACAGAGAAACGAAAATATAGCATTTTCAGTCGTTAAACCACTTCTAAATCCAAACTGCACATTTGACAATAAATTATGTGTACTGAAATGATCAATTAATCTTGAAAATACAGCCTTTTCAATAACTTTAGAAAAAACCAATGGCATAGAAATAGGTCTATAGTTGTCTACATTATCCCTTTCTCCTTTTTTATAAAGTGGTTTCACTACTGAGTACTTTAATCTGTTAGGAAACTGACCATTCTGAAAGGAAAAATTACAAATATGGCTTAGTACTGGGCTAACATATGGAGAACAGTACTTTAGAATTCTGCTAGATACCCCATCATATCCACAAGAGTCCTTAGTCTTTAGTGATTTAATTATTGACTCAATCTCACCTATGGAAGTATCATGAAGGACCATTTCAGGTAAAGCCTCGGAAAGGCATTTTCTAAAAACGTTATATGGTTACCTGTAGGAAATAGAGTTTTGTTTAGTTCCCCCTACTATATTCAGAAAGTTATTATTGAATATTGCACATATATTTAACTTGTCAGTAAAAGAAACATTCCTACTACGCACTGACGTTATATCTTCTACCTGCTGCTGCTGATCTGACACTTCCTTCACGATTGACCAGATAGTTTTAATTTTATCCCAAGAGTTTGCTATTCTTTTTGCATACCACATACTTTTTGCGTTCTTAATGACATTTTTCAGAACCTTACAGTACTGTTTGTAATCAGCTACTGCATCTTCATTCTGACTGCTTCTAACATTTTGATCACTCCCGCTTAGTTCTACATGATACTCTTATCCCCTTTGTCAGCCACCCTGGCTGTCTGTTACTGGAAGTACCCTGTTTTGATTGTTCCAGCGGAAAGCAACTTTCAAACAGCATAAGAAATGTGTTCAGAAAAGCATTATATTTATCATCTGCATTATCGGCACTATAAACATCCTGCCATTCTTGTTCCTTAATTAAGCTTAAAAAGGTCTCAACTGCAACTGGATTAACTTTTCTGAGTAGTTGATATTTATGTTTAACATTTGTTTGAGAACAAATACTTTTTAGATTTAAAAGTTGGGCATCGTGGTCTGATAGGCCATTTACTATTCTGCTGACAGAGTGCCCCTCTAATAATGAAGAATGAACAAAAATATTGTCAATGGTAGAACTGCTATTTCCTTGCACTCTCGTTGGAAAAAATACTGTTTGCATCATGTTATAGGAATTAAATAGATCTAACAGCTGCCTTTTCCTTGAGCTATCACCTACACAATTAATGTTGAAATCTCCACACACAATTAAATTTTTATACTTCCTATACAGTGAACCCAGAACCAATTCCAGCTTGGGCAGAAACATTTTAAAATCTGAATCAGGGGATCTATAAATAACAACTATTACTAGTTTAGTTCCATTAACATTAACAACTCCTGCACAACATTCAAATATCTGTTCTGTGCAGTGTTTAGAAAAATCGATTGACTCCGATGAAAAATCGTTTTTTACATACATAGCCACTCCCCCACACTGCAAGGAACTCCTAGAGTAGAAGGCAGCTAACCTGTATCCTGGCAAAGAAAGTCTCTGAATTGTCACACCACTTAAAAAGTGTTCTGAAATACCAATAATGTCAGAATCAGTATAAAAAGCAGTTCATTACCTTTATCTCTGATACCCTGTATATTTTGATGAAAAACAGTAATTCCCTTATTAATTATATTCTTAGACTTTGTCAAAGGTGGTTCCTTTCTTAGAGGGACTTCCTTTAAGCAGGAATACCTATCAGCTGTCTTCAGTCTAAAAAAGGTGCAGCCCTAACACCAACTACTACAGGAATTTTTCCCCCACCCCCTACTACACTGTCACCTATGAGCTTTGCCAACCTTCCCTTCCCATACCCATTGAGGTGCAGACCGTGCCTAGTAAAATCCGACCTTTGGATAGTCTCAACTGGCACCACTGCAATGTGATCCATGCCCTCCGTCATCAGCGCCTTCTCAAGCCCCATGTTAACACGGCTGACAGCCGTATTAAGACAAGGCCTATCATGACGCTGAAACAGCTGCACGAAATGCACATTCGTACCACCAGTTTGAGTTGCTATCCCTTCCAGATCACCATCTATATCATATTCCCCGTCCCTATCAAGACTATTCCCGGCCCCACCCACTATAACTACCTGATCCTCTTTTGAAAAATTCCTACATAAGTCCCCTAAGTTACAAGTGACCTGAGCTAACCCTGCACTAGGCTTCACTATGCTGGTGACCTGGTACTCACTCCCAAGTACTTCCTGCAACTGTTGGCCAACAGCTCTGCCATGAGAACTGCCTAGCAGCAGAACCTTCTTCCTAAGAGCCCTCTCTACAAATTTCGGCTTCCTAACAGCTGAGGTCTGCTGCGTACTTCCTACACCTACAGCTACAGGAGGTTCATCTCCACTCAACTCTGTCAGTTGGTCAAACCTATTTGCAACTTGCAATGTAAAGCTATCTGAATACCTTCTCCTAGCTACCTTCTTGCCAACTGCCAGTTCCCATTTCCCAGCCCCCCTTCCCCTCCTCAACCTACCTAGTTCCTCTTCAGCGGTTTTCAGCTGCACCTGAAGGGCGCAGATCAAACGCTCCTGTTCCTCTATCCTCTTATTCCTGCTGCAAATTCTACAGTCCCAGGAGAGAACCTCACCACAATGCCCACTGGCTTCCCCACTGCACTCCCCCCCATGAAAATACTTACTGCAAATCCCACACTGCAGCCCACTACGCACGACCCTACGACAGAGCCCACATTTTTCACTCGTGGTAAAATTTCACAATTAAGTTATTAAGTTACGTTTCTACAAAAGAACTAGGAAGTACCTCTTAACTACAGCAATCAACAAACCTCAGTCTCTACAAAATCAAATAACAACAAGTAATAGTATCAGAAAAGAACAAATAACACTACCACAGAAACTTTACACTATTGCTTGTATAAACAAGTTCAAATTCAAGCGTCACTAATAAACTAACTAAACACAGTGAGAGTAAAAGAGTTATCAAATACCGTAACTTAAAGTTTCCCAACCTCAACCACCTTAAAAACAGCAAGTCACCTGTTGAAAAGTACTAAATTTAATAAATAACTAGCGTGATAATACCTCCTGAATCTACTCACTTTAATAATTTAACTACAATAACACAAACACTTGTTGGAACTTAGCTTTCGGAGACCGCTACGGCTGGAACCACTCGCCACCAGATGTAAACAAAGCAGTAAGACGTGGATGCCGGCGCACACGCGAACACAAATAACAACACTTAAAGCAAATACTGCACTACAAACGCTAAAATAACTGACGATCCTTTTCTAGAACACCTTTATATTGAATATTATCACGAAATAACAATTAAAATAATTATATTAATCCTAAAATTATATAAAAAATCGAGAGCGATGTGCACAGCAGTCCAGCACTCGTGACGTCACGCCAAAGATCTTTAAAAAAGATCGATTACAAATATCATTGTGAAATACGTAATATACGACATGCAACAAACAAACACGAAAGTTCCGTGATCTGGAGGGGGAGATTGACAGATCAGCTGTTGCTGAACATGTTTTTAAACCAGGGGACCACGTTATTCAATTTGATAAGATTCAGGTGTCAGCAACCACAACCACGATAGACTGTACAGAGAGGCTATAGAAATTATAAAACACTCCAATAATACCAATAGGATGGAGGAGGGCGTGAAACTAAATGAATTCTGGATTCCGGTGTTGAAGAAGAAGTGTAACAGTCTTCCACCGTGGGTCGATGTTAAGAACGGACGGCGGCAATCGGCAACGTCGAATTGCGCGCGCATGATCCAAAACATGTGACGTCAGTAGCGAGCCAGGGTGTGCATCGGACATTGAAAACTGCCACGTTCCCCCTTGAAAATGTCCTCCGCAGATGGGGACGAAACGTTGGGTTTCAGTAATAAATCCATAAGAAGCCCGGAATTTTTTAGTAATAGTCACCTTTCCGGTCGTGAAAGTTTACATTTGACAGTACTTAAGTTCCCACATTTGTAATGCATTTGTAGAGGAGGCAGTGAAATGAAGAGCTGGAGGATGAGTTGGACACAAAGATGGGGAGGTGATGAGGAGGGATAGGAGGTGGACAGGGAGAGGGGGAGGTGAGGAGACGGGCAGAGACAGAAAGCGGAGGAGAGGGGTCTAGAGCGGTGTTCTGCGGTGTTTCTGGAGCCGAGGAAACACGTCCGGCGATCCGCCAGGCCCGTAGTAAAGCGGTGTCAGTGATTCCAGTGGTTCCAGAGGCCATGTCTGCTGAAAGTTGCGGTAGCGAAAATGAATCAAAACTAAAACAAACACTTTATGTCTACAAGTGTTTGATGAATGGGTTTTCTGTCGTGAATAATAAATCTAATTGTGTAATTTGTCGATACGTGTTGTCATGTACGAGTATGAAATCATCAAACCTGACACGGGACTTTTTAATATTTTAAGGATGCTCATAAACTTTAGATTTCTTCGAAAGGATACTGAAAAACATTAACCAGCAACAAATTACTATGACCCAGTAAGAAAATGGTATTAGTTGAAGAAAAATAATACTGCATTGAAAACTCGTTACCAGCTCCAAACTACTATGATCCAGCCGTAAGAAATGTATTGTTATGTACTCATTAAAAATAATATGAAGTTTGTGTTTTTCTGACATGACAATATTTGAAGATAGTAGGAGATCGTGACCATTGTAAATAACTCTAACATTACTGCACAGGGAACATGGAGGCAGAATTTAAGTTTGTGGTGTGGAGGGAGAAGTGCTTTAAGACTGTCTGTGTAGTCGCTTTGGCTGCAACGCTGTGTTAGCTGAGTAGTCTAAAGCGCCTACCTAGTAAGTAGGAGGACCCAGGTTCGAATCCCGGTCGCAGCACAAATTGTAGTTCAATGCCTCTCCTTATATTTTATAGCTGTTAAGTCGCTCGATCAACAAGTCGTAATGAGGTGGAAAAATGGCTTTAGTGTTTCGCGTTCAGGTCGGCCCATCATCAGAAATGAAGAGTGACGTAGTCTCATCTTATATATACGGCACTTTTGATGTCTGTTTAAGAGCTATCCAAAACGTGTCTCAAGAAAGTCACATCTACACCTACCGATGACTTGATAATTAAGCGACTTTCACGAAACCCTGTGACCTCCGTGTTCAGGAACTTGTTCAGGCTTAACACCTGCACTGACCGTCCAAATTGTGGGCCCATGTTCCGTATGGGAATAGGCTCCCCAATCACTTTTTCACGCTGAGCTACGAGTTTCTTGCTGACAAAGGTGTTATCTGCGCCGGCCGCGGTGGCCGAGCGGTCTGCGGCGCGCCAGTCACGGTCTGCACGGCCACTACGGTCGGGGGTTCGAATCAACACCCCCCCCCCCCGGGAATGGATATTTGTGCCGCCCTTAGTGTTAACTAGTTTGTAAGTTTAGGGACTGATGACCCCGTAGTTAAGTCCCATAACCTATACAAACATTTGCATTTTGTGATCTTCCACTGTTAAAGAAGCCTGGCAGTTTCGTGGGTCGTGAACCGCACCCCAGGTGTCTAGTTCCGCCCCACTGCTGTTGGTGTCTTTATAACTCCGTGCTGTGCTCTGGCATTTCAAGTCGCCCAATATAAAATTAATGTCTTGGTGACTGAAATTACCAGGATCAGTAAAGACGAAAGCAGGTTCTGGTGGCTTAGACGCAGAGGTTTCGCCACGCTGCTGAGTTCGAACAGTTAATGTGGTGTCGCACAAGTCCAAAGTGCACGCCACCTACTTTCGCCGCGCGCCGCCATGCACGCACGGCGCGGCGTTCTTACGACGACAGCCACGAGCGCCCTCTGCGGCAACTCCGCTAGTGGCCACCAGTGAACGACATCATTCACTTGGGACTGAGATAGCAACCAGTTAGGACCATCGGAATCAGATAGGCACCAGTGAAGACTTGGCTATCGTACAGGCACTAGGCAGGCCTCTAACAACTATGTATCAACATTCTGAATTACTATGTAAAAGTTAAGTATTGTATAAATTCTGTGCAATATATATCTCGTTCTAATTTACTCTAGTGTTTCTAGTTTCTGGCTGCTCCTCTCCATACCTGCACCAGCGTGCTATCTTTATTCCTGTGTCGGTCTCGTTCCACTCGGCCACCGACACCTACGACGGAAACGAGACACAAAAGCGGCAACGAGGCTGGGACACAAAAGTGGCGACGAGGATGGGATACAAAAGTGGCGACGAGGATGGGATACAAAAGTGGCGACGAGGAGTGATAGACGAACCTTGGGCCAGCCCGCTTACAGCAGCCAGACAGCAGCAGTCGGAGCAAGCAGAAATTGCTCCCGCCCGCCCACCCTTATTATAAGAATTTTGGGGGAACATTTTCAGTTACGTGTTTTGTGGACTTTTTTGTTGCAGTGCGTCCTCATTTATCTTGCATTTGTGTTTTGTACTAATTTTCTTGTATGCGCGGCACCTACTCGATCAGCATGGCCACTACCCCGAACCCAAACTTAATGGAAATTATTCAGTTACAGACGGCGCAAATAACACAACTCCTGCAGGCTGTGGCCCAGCTCACAGCGCAAGCAGCTAACCAACAACAACAGCCGCCGCTTCAGCAGCCCACACTTGCCGCCGCAACGCTTCCTACGTTTCGCCAGTACAACGAACGTGAGGAAGAATGGAGCGACTACTTCGCACAGTTTCAAGAACTCGTCGCGGCTCATCAAATTACAGGTCAGAAAGTGAAGCATCTGCTACTATCTGTGGTGGGCACCAACACCTTCGTGTTACTGAAAAAACTTTTCCCCGACGTATCTCCTCGTGATGTAGACTTTGAACAAATAGTAGAGGCACTAAATGCTCATTATGAGAGAAAAGTTCTCGTAGCTGCGGCACGGTACCGATTTTTCAGACTTAAAAAATTACCGCAGCAGTCACACCAAGAGTGGATTACGGAATTGAAGGGCTTAACCCGCCAATGTAAATTTACTTGCTCTTGTGGACTTTCTTATAGTGACGTTATGTTGCGAGATGCGATTACGCAGAATATTCAGGACCCCAGAATTAGAGCAGCAATTCTAAAACAATCTGACCCTTCATTAGACAGTGTACTGCAGCTTATAGAAGCACATGATACTTTTGACTTAGCAGATGTATAAATGCAAAGCCACAGTGTTAATTCAGTGCGCCGCAACGGTCGCTTTCCTAGCCGTAGTTCTCAGTGTAGTACTAGTGATTCTTTAAATTCTACCGGTTGTGCTGAACAGTCAGTGAACAGTAGCCAGTGTAAAAGTGCGACACAAAGGTCGCCCCGTCATGTTAGAAACAGTAATTTGAATAACGGGAGCCAACGCTCATTTCAGAAAAATGTTCGTAAGTCTTGCCCCCAGTGTGTATCTCGCCACAAACGTGCACATTGTCCTAGTCGCAATGCAACCTGTTATCAATGTGGCAAATCGGGACATGTGCAGTCTGTGTGTATACAAATTAAAAACTCAAAGAACGGTGCCGTTAGAAACAGTGCTTCGCACGATACAAGAACAGTTCATGCGGTCAATGACATAGACGCTGTGGACTTGAACAGTGCTTCTCTTGATTCTAAATTGCAAGGTAATTCTTCTGTCTTTTTTTTCTTTATTGTATTTCTACACCAGCGATTACACCAGTAGGCTGGCAGCAGCTCCAGAGGCTGCTCTTCAGCCGAGAGAATAAAATACATTGATGAGATGAAATTTAAAATACATGACAGGCGAAAAATCAACGGAGGAACAATGACACATACATGGCGACAATTGGAGGTACAAACAGTTGACAGGTGAACAAAAACCGGATGTAGTCAGTTAAAAACGAGGAGCCACGGTGACTTAAAAGGCACACGTTGGTTGTTGTTGTTGTTGTTGGGGGTTTTTAAAGGGGGACTAAACGACTGGGTTATCAGTCCCCCGTTCCTTTCGAGGAGTGCACTAAGGATGGTTTTCCGTTGGAAAGACGAGCACTACGTAGCTCATTCTGCAAAATGATGAGGTGACAAGAGGCGTTAAGATGGCAACATAAAAAAGGAAAAACGATAAAAGTCTACGCTCAAATAAGAAATGTTGTTAAAATAGCTCAACAGAAGATTGAGGCTGGCTGATCACTAGGATAAAAATGGATGAGCCAGCCATTCTGCACGTACTAAAACTGCCAAGTAAAAAAGATTAGCGAGACAAAAGTAACAACATATTAAAACTGCTTGATGGTGGCCGCCTGAAAGATCGAGTTTCAGGTGTCACCATTAAATCATGTGATTAAATCCAGCTGCGCGAATAAAATGTAAAACACGGTTAACCATGAGGGCATCGTCGGATAAAATAGAAGAAAGCGCAGAAGGAAGCATAAAAGACTGCCGCAATGCAGCTAAAAGCGGACAGTCCGACAAGATGTGGGCCACCGTGAGCAGCGCGCCACAACGGCAGCCTGGTGGGTCCTCACGTCGCAACAGGTAGCCGTGCGTTAGCCATGTATGGCCTATACGCAGGCGACACAGGACAACCGAGTCTCTTCGAGAAGGCAAGAAGGAGGTCTTCCAAGCTGCAGTTGACTGTTTAACTGCATGGAGCTTATTTGGCGTTGTCAACGTGGACCATTCACCGTCCCAGGCCATGGAGATTTTCTGGTGTAGAACCAATCGGATATCTCTTTCTGGGGTACCGATCTCCAGGCGCTGGCAGTCGATTGCCTGCTTGGCCAGCCGATCAGCACGTTCGTTCCCCTGAATGCCAATGTGGCCTGGGGTCCAGATGAAGGCCACAGATCGGCCGGACTTGCCGAGATTGAAAACGGAGTCCTGGATGGACCGCGCCAGGTGGTGTTTGGGAAAACACTGGTCAAGGGCTCGTAAGCCGCTCAGGGAGTCACTGCATACGACATACGACTTCCTGGGGCATGTACGGAGATGGTCGAGGGCTCTGAGTATTGCGACCAACTCTGCCGTAAAGACTGTGCAACCATGTGGGAGCGAGCGTTGTTCACAGTGGTCGCCATGAACGTAGGCATAACCCACTCTGCCATCTACCTGGGAGCCATCAGTATATATCACGTCTGCATCACCGAACGCGCAAAGTGTGTCCTGAAACTGGTGACGAAGTATGTGTGATGGAACCGTTGCCTTGGGGTCGCAGGACAATTGTAGGTTGAGCTGTAGGCGAGGGATGGACCAAGGAGGGATATGCGAGTGGCAGGAGAATGCGATAGGGAGAGGGAGAGCCTCGAGGGAGGAAAGGAGACCACGAACGCGGACTGCAATCGGATGACCCGATCTGGGTCGACGCTGTGGACAGGGTAGGGCAGTATTCGGAAACAAAAGCCTGCGATTGGGATGATGCGGTGTAGTGTGAACATGGGCAACATAAGAAGCCAACAGCTGTTGCCGGCGGTACCGCAAAGGCGGGATGCCAGCTTCGGCTAGGAGGCTTAGAACAGGGCTAGTACGGAAAGCCCCTGTTGCTAAACGTACACCACCATGAAGGATCGGATCCAAGATCTGTAAGGCGGAAGGTGCTGCAGAGTCATACACCTGGCTTCCATAATCCAGGCGTGACTGGATTAGAGCCTTGTAGAGGTGAAGGAGAGTTTGACGGCTAGCTCCCCAGGTAGTGTGGCTGAGACAACGCAAGATATTTAGAGACCTCCAGCACTTCTGCTTCAACTGACGAAGGTGCGGCCCCCAAGTCAGTCGGTTGTCAAACAGCATGCCGAGAAACCGGTGTGTTTCTTCAACACGAAGCTGTTCATCAGCTAGATAGAGTTCTGGATCGGGGTGAACAGCCCGACGACGACAGAAGTGTACAACCCGGGTTTTGGGAGAGGAGAAGGTGAAGCCATGGGCTGAGGCCCATGACTGTGCCTTGCGAATGGCTCCCTGCAGACGCCATTCGGCGACAACAATGCTAGAAGAGCTGTAATATATGCAAAAGTCATCGGCAAATAAGGAACAGCTAACCGATGACCCAACAGCCGCTGCTAGACCGTTAATCGCAATTAAAAAGAGTGGTACACTGAGAACGGAGCCTTGTGGGACACCGTTCTCTTGGACTCGGGAAGAGCTGAGGGCGGTACCAACTCTAACCCTGAATGTGCGGAGTGAAAGAAAATTCTGGATAAAAATGGGGAGTGAACCCCGGAAGCCCCAGTCATATAATGTCGCAAGAATGTGGTGGCGCCAAGTAGCGTCATATGCCTTCCGGAGGTCAGAAAAGACCGCAACTAGGTGCTCGCACCTAGAGAAGGCTGTTCGAATGGCAGACTCCAGTGACACTAGATTGTCAATACTGGAGCGACCCTGACGGAAACCCCCCTGTTGCGGGGCCAGGAGACATCGATCTTCGAGTACCCACAGAAGCCGGCGACTCACCATGCGTTCAAGCAGCTTACACAGTACATTTGTTAAGCTGATGGGACGGTAACTATCAACCGCCAGCGGATCTCCACCTGGTTTCAGCACAGGGACATTGATACTATCCCTCCACTGGGATGGAAAAACACCCACTGCCCAAACACTATTGAACAGGGACAGCAGTTTGGTTTGGAAATCCGCCGACAGGTGACGAATGAACTGGCTGTGTATGCGGTCTGGCCCTGGGGTGGTGTCAGGGCATGCATTGAGAGCAGTTTGGAACTCCCACTCTGTAAACGGGTCATTGTACGGTTCCCGGCGACGTGTAGCGAAAGATAACCGAGTCCGCTCTACCCGCTGCTTGAGGGAACGGAAGGATGCAGTATAGTTCACCGTCGCAGAGCATCGTGCATAATGGTCTGCCAAGCACTCGGCTATTATGGACGGGTCACTGCAAAGGGTGCCCTCGATATTCAGAGATGGGACTCCTGCCAGTGGCCGATACCCGAATAGACGCCGTACGTGAGACCAGACGCAGGAAGGGGAGGCGCGAGAACCGATGGAGGCGACATACCTCTCCCAACAGTCCTGCTTGCTTTGTCGAATGAGTCGTCGGGCTCGGGCTCGTAGTCTTTTAAAGGCAATTAAATTTTCTAATGTGGGATGGCGCCGGTGGCGTTGCAGCGCTCTTCGACGGTCTCGGATGGCCTTAGCAATTTCCAACGTCCACCAGGGCACAGACTTGCGCCGAGGGGAACCAGCAGTAGTCGGAACATTAGCCTCGGCAGCAGAAACTATGGCAGTAGTGATCAGGTTAACCGCCATATCCGTGTCTGCTGGTAGTGGAGTAGGGACCACAGCAGTCAAGGCGTAACCCTGCCAATCAGCTCGACGGAGACACCAACGGAGTGGCCCGGCTGCAGGGTGAAAATCCAAGTGCGACAGAATGACAGGGAAGTGGTCGCTACCGCAAAGATCGTCGTGGACGCTCCAGCTAAGATGTGGCAAAAGGCTTGGGCTGCAGATGGATAGATCTATGGAAGAATATGTGCCATGTGCGATGCTGAAGTGCGTAGGAGCACCAGTATTCAGAAGGCACACATCCTGCCGCGCCAGCAAAGCTTCAACTTCCCTACCACACGCCGAGGTCTGAGAACCACCCTACAAAGGGTGGTGGGCGTTGAAGTCCCCCAGAAGAAGGAAGGGTGGGGGAAGTTGGGCGACCAAGGCAGCAAGGTCAGTGGAAGAAACCGCCTCATCTGGGGGCAGGTAAAGAGAGCATACCGTGATGTCTTGTAGCGCTCTGATCCTGACAGCCACTGCCTCTAGGCTAGTATGAAGAGCCACGGGAGCACTGGGGACAGTAGCAAGGACGTACACGCAAACACCTCCAGAGACCCTGTCATAGTCCACACGGTTTTTAAAATAACCCCGATAGCCACGAAGGGCAGGGGTCCGCTGGGCAGGAATCCATGTTTCCTGCAGAACGACGCAAAATGCTGCGTAGCGGCAAAGTAATTGTCGCAGCTCAGCAATATGGTGGAAAAGACCGCCACAATTCCATTGGAGGATGGAATTTGCAACGAGCTGATTAGCCATAGTCTGAAAGCAAGGCAGCTTATTCCACAGGAGTATCCGCTGCTAACTGCTCAGAATCTGCTGGATCAAGAACCATAGGTTCCGGCGAGTTGAGAATGGCGAGATCCTTGGGCGATGCAAGGATCTCCAACTCGTCGTCAGAAGCAGATGATGTAAGATGGCGTGGCTTTAGAGCCACAGAAGAATCCTTTTTCTTAGGTTTCTTTTTATCCTCTCGCTGTCCTTTTGGTTTTACGGACTGAGAGGGCTTCTCAGAGGATGTGGCAGGGCTCGAGTTAGAGTGTAGAGCCCTTTGACCAGGGGCGTGCGAGTCCGACAGCCGTTGGCTGGGACCCTCCGTGGCACTCTGAGAGGCCTCGGAAGGGAGCGTCCCAAGGGACCCCTTCCGAGCGAGAGGAGCCGGAGGAAGGTGTTGCTTCTCCGGCTGAGTAATGGGGACTGGTGTCCCCGATGGGGGATGTGCTCCCCCAGGAGGTGTATTGGGGGCAGCACATGGTGGAGAACCCCCAACCATCGAGGGGGCGGATGGAGCTTTACGGCCCTGAGGGCCCACAGAAGTTGTTAAAGACATGGGGACCGCCGACACCGAGGGAAAAGGCGACGACGTGACAGTCGCAAATGACGTCTTCAGTGATACAGGGTGCAGTCGCTCAAACTTCTTTTTGGCCTCATTGTACGACAGTTTATCCATGGTCTTGTATTCCATAATTTTTCTTTCCTTATGGAGCACCGTGCAGTTAGGTGAGCAAGGGGGATGGTGCTGTCCGCAGTTCACACAAATAGGTGGAGGAGCACAAGGAGCGTCCGGATGGGATGGACGCCCACATTCTCTACAGGTGGAGCTGGAATTGCACCTGGAGGACATGTGCCCAAATTTCCAGCATTTGAAGCACCGCATCGGAGGAGGAATATAAGGTTTTACATCGCACCGGTAGACCATAATCTTGACCTTTTCGGGCAAAGAATCGCCCTCAAAGGCCAGGATGAAGGCACCGGTGGCTACCTTGTTGTCCTTAGGTCCCCTATAGATGCGCCTGACGAAGTGGACACCTCGTCGTTCAAGGTTGGCGCGGAGCTCATCATCCGACTGCAGGAGGAGATCACGGTGGAAAACAATCCCCTGAACCATGTTTAAACTCTTGTGAGGAGTGAAAGTAACAGGAATATCGCCCAGCTTATCACAGGCCAGAAGTGCCCGTGACTGTGCTGGGGATGCCGCTTCAATGAGGACTGCACCACTTCTCATTTTAGACAGACCTGAGACTTCGCCATACTTGTCTTCTAGATTATCCACAAAGAAGAGTGGCTTCGTATTGCTAAAAGTTTCCCCATCAGTCCTGGCACAGACAAGAAATTTAGGGGAGTAGGACTCAACCCTGTCTTTCGCCCGTCGTTCCTCCCATGGTGTAGCTAGGGATGGGAACGATTGGGGATCATATTTTGAGGCATTGAATGTACTTCTACCACGCTTTGAGACGCCGTTTTCGCGGCCGGCCACGCTTTTATTTGCTCGTTTCATGTACATCCCACGAGCAGCTAGGGAACTAAAGGTCCACCCAGGCAGAGCCCCGCTTGCCTGGGTAAGCCTGGTACAACTGAGGTGCGGCAGGTTCCTCAGAGGTTGCTCGCTAGCGGCTGTTCTACCTCAACAGCCATGCATCTCCTCGGCACGTAGCACACCTTGAGATTGAGGTTTTTTTTATAGAGGTTTGTACCGTCCTCGCGACCCGGGCGATTAAGCCAAGATCCCCGGGCTCTGAAACGTACAACGTTCCACCGTCGCGCCGAACGATGGTCGTTGAAGCACGCACAGAGCTTACGGTGTAGCGGACTGTTGGCGCGACACAGCCCACAGCTCAGGACCCCGGGTTCGCCAAGCCCGTACTCAGCAAATTAATGCCGAGTTCCTGAGGGGGCACACGTTGGACGACAAGAACACAGGACGGCGAGTACACGGAGACACTAAGTAAAATATACGGTGCGACACTTGTCTGGTTGCGGTGGACGCAGTTAAAAAAACACACACTTCACTGTAGCACAATACACAACACTTGACATAGCACTTGTAAAACTGTCGGTCCAGGACCCCGATAAAAAGGGGGCGGAGCAAAGCGTGGGGGAGAGGGGAGAAAAAAAAACGGAGGTGAAGAAAAGGGGGGCGGCAGGGAAAAGCCGTAGGGACTCCAGGGCAGGGAGGGGGGTAGCCAAGCGGGGCAGCGGAAGGGGAGGGAGGAGAGGGGGCACTTTATCTATGGGTGGGGGATCAGAGCTGGTAGGACGGGTAGATGTCGGAATGGAGGACGTCATCAGGAAGGGGGAGGCGGCGGAAATTACCCTGGGAGAGGACATGGAGGGTGTGGACATGAAGGGAAGGGGGTATAACGCGGTAGAGGCGTGGCAGAGGCCCAGGGTTGGTAGGATGGGGTCGATCAGGGGGTTGCGGGAGTCAATTTTACGGGTGGTACAGAGGATACGGATACGCTGGAGATATTCGAGGAGGTGGGGAAACGGGATCAGGTCATACAGGATCCGCGTGGGGGACGGGAGCCGGATGCGGTAGGTGAGGCGGAGGGCATGGCGCTCGAGGACTTGGAGGGTTTTATAGTAGGATGTGGGAGCGGAGATCCAGGCAGGATGGAAGCTGCAAAGGACAGGACGCATGAGGGACCGGTAGGTGTAGAGAATGGTGGAGGGGCTGAGACCCCACGTCCGGCCGGTGAGGAGTTTGAGGATGTTAAGGCGGGAGAGGGCTTTCTGTCGGACAGTGCGGAGGTGGGGGGTCCAGGAGAGGTTACGGTCGAGGGTTAGGCCAAGGTACTTCAGGGTGGGGGTGTGGCGGATAGGGCAGTTGTGGAGGGTGAGGTAGAAATCATGGAGACGGAAGGAGCGGGTGGTACGATCTATGATAATTGCCTGGGATTTGTCAGGATTGACGGAGAGGAGCCACCGGTTGCACCATGAGGCGAACTCGGTGAGGTGGGACTGGAGCAAAAACTGGGAGCGGGCAAGGGAGGGGGCGAGGGCTAGGAAGGCGGTGTCGTCAGCATATTGTAGAAAGTAAACGCGAGGTTCGGATTGGGGCATGTCGGCGGAGTAGATGAGATAAAGGAGAGGAGAGAGGACGGAGCCTTGGAGCACCCCGGCAGAGGGGTAGAACAAACGGGAGTCGGAGTTGCAGACAGTGACATAGGAGGGGCGGCGGGTGAGAAAGGAAGCAATGAGGCGGACGTAATTAATAGGAAGGGCGTAGAACTGGAGCTTGAAGAGGAGACCGGAATGCCATGCACGGTCGTAGGCTTTTTGGATATCAAGGGAGACAAAAATTGCGGAGCGACGGGAGTTGAGTTGGACAGAAAGGAGATGAGTAAGGCGAAGGAGCTGGTCATCGGCAGAGAAGGAGGGTCAGAAGCCACATTGGGAAAGGGGGAGGAACTGGTGGCGATGGAGGTGCTGATGGATACGACGGGAGAGGATGGTTTCCAGGACCTTGCTGAACACGGAGACTGATGGGACGGTAGGATGAGGTCTGGGATGGGGGCTTATCCGGTTTTAGGAACATGAGAATACGGGAGGTCTTCCACAGGTCGGGGTAAAAGCCGGTGAAAAGGATGACATTATATAAGGTAGCAAGAGCTTCGTGGAAGGAGGGGGGGCAAGCTCGGAGGTGACGGTAGGTCAGCCGGTCGTGACCAGGGGTGGTGTTGCGTTTAGTCCGAAGAGTGTCAATGATGTCACGGGCGGTAATGGGTGTGTTCAGTTCTGAGGGGGGAATGTGGTCCAAGTACTGGAAGCCGGGGGCGAGCGGAGGAGTGGAGGTATTGGTTCGCTCATGGACGTCCGGGAAGAGAGAATAGTCAAAGAGAGGATCATCAGGAATGGAGAAGACTTCGGAGAGGTAGGAGGCAAAGTGTTCTGCCTTACTGGCGTTGTCAGGAAAAGGACGGTCATCATGGAGAAGCGGGTAGTGGGGGGAGGAATGACCGCCAGTAAGGCGGCGGAAGACATGCCAGTACTGGGAGGAGTTGACAGGGAGCGTGGAATTGAGGCGGGTGCATGTCTGGCGCCAGTCCCGGCGTTTTTTCGCGGACAAGAGGTTTGGATGTGGCGTTGGATTTGCCGGTGGCGTTGGAGTGTGTCCCGGTCACGGGTCCGGAGGAAGGAGCGGTAGAGACGACGGGATTCGCGAAGGAGAAGGACGGCCTGTGGAGGAAGGGTAGGACGGTGAGGATAAATCGCCCGGGTGGGGACGTGGGCATGGACCGCGTCAGCAACAGTCTGCTGGAGGAAGGAGGAGGCATGATCAATATCGTCGGGAGTGCGGAGGGGAAGTGGGTGGCTTGCGACCGAGGTGTCAATGGAGCGACGGTAGGCATCCCAGTCGGCACGGGAATAATCATGAACGAGTTTGGGAGGGGGCATAGGATGGGGAGCACGGGCAGGGCGGGGGCGGTGGTCAAAGGTAAGTAGGACAGGGGCGTAGTCACTGCCTATAAGGTCGAGGGCATCTGCCATGATGCGCCCTAGGAGGTTGGGAGACGCCAGGACGACGTCGGGAGTGGTGTTGCTTTCGGGGCGGGTTGGGCGGGGAAGATGAAGGACGTCGCCCCGGAGCGAGGTGGTGACGAACTGACGCCACCGCCGGAGTTCAGCGGGCGGACGGGAAGAAAGGTTAAGGTCAGCAGCAATCACATAGGTCGTGAAGGAGCGGTCTATGTGGGAGAGGAAGGCATAGGGGAGGGGAGCAGTGCTGCGGATATAGATGGTAGCGAGGGTGACAGTAAGGGATGGGAGGAAGAGGCTGAGGATCAGGTGTTCGGTGGGGTCATTAAGGAGAGGTTGGAGCCGGACGGGGTGGTGGCGGAGGTGGCCAATCGCCACTCCGCCTCGGGCGAGGGGTGGGGGGCCATAGGTACGGTGGAGGATGTAGGGAGCGGTGCTGATGGGACGGCGGGGTTGGAGGAAGGTCTCGTTCAGGAGGAAGGCATCCACGTGGTGGTGGGAAAGGGTGTGCATAAAGAGGTGTTTATTGGCAGGAAGAGAGCGGACATTATGATAGAGGAAGGTATAGGAAGGGCTTGCCATAGGGGCCGAAAGGGAGGGGTGAGAGGGGGAGAGGGAGTGACGGGAAAAGAGGGTACGGTGTGTCTAGACTAGGGTAACTTGCCGGGAGAAGGTGAAGTGGGAATGTGCACGGGAGAGGGTGGCGAAGGTTTTGAGGTGAAAAACGGAACGGGCGGCAAGGGCGATCTGCTGGAGGGTATGGGGATGCTGGAAGGGATGGATGTTCTGGAGGACGGTCGTGACAAATCGGATGACGTCCTCTATGGTTGGAGGGGGGCAGAGGGAGTTGTTGGGATGGAGAGGGGGATCAACAGGACGAACTGGGACGGTAAGTTCGGGAGTGGTGGGGGTGGGGACGGATTTGCATTTATAGGAGTAGGTGGGATGGGGGCCACCACAGGTGTTGCAGACGGGAGGGGAGGCGAGGTTGGGACAGTGTTTGTGGAGGTGATTGGACTTGCAGTGGGGACAGGTGGGTGGGTTGCAGCAGTCCTGTGTCAGGTGGTCGTTGTAAACGAGACACCTGGCACAGCGGTAGGATTGGGGTGGGGAGCGGGAGGGTTCTTCCTTGTGGCGGCGGTCATAGATAAAGGCCCCCTCGAGGAAGAGGCGGTCGATGGAGGATGCGGATTCAGTGAAAATCCGCATCAGGTAGGTGGGTCCAGTGGCGTTACGGATTCGCTTGGCAGAGCGAACAGAGATGTCTGGGTGGGCGTCGAGTTGACCCAACACCTCCTACTCCGTGATAACCGGACTAAGTTTGGTTATCACGTCGGTGAGGGTGGGCGGACGGCGGGGAGGGAGAGGTTGACGGGGGGAGGAGGAGGTATAGTACGGGGTGAGGGTTGCGTGGGGGCCGAGGTGGATGGCAGGGAGGCGCTGAAGCATTTCGGTGTGGAAAGTAGGGCTGGGAGATTTGATAAGGACAGAGTCCCTACGGGGGATGAGTTGGGCGATAGGGGCGGCAGGGAAGTACTTTCGGAGATCTAGAGAGAGGGTACGATTGTCGAGGAAGCGGGGATCGGGACGGGAGAGGAGGTAGGTGTACAGATCCGGTTGGGTGGGGACGGGTGCAGTGTCCATGATGTCGGCAGGCTGTGGAGGTGGAGGTGGAGGAGGAGGGGGAGGAGGACCCTTCTTGGAGGCGGAAGGGACGGGATCCGCGCTTCCACGTTTGGTGGTCTTTTTACGGGCGCCAGTGGAGGAGGAGGAGAAAGAAGGAACGGGGTCGATGGGAATGTGGCGGGGGGCGGGGCCCTGTTGCGGTGCGGCGGTAAAAGGCGGCGACTGCGGGGTGTCGGCCACGTTGGCCCGGCGATGGGTGATCCGTGCTGGTGAGATGGGGGGGAAGTCTGCAGGGGAGGTGAGGGGAGATACACGGTGGCTGGGGGTGGAGCAGAGACGTGGGAGGCGGCTGTGGTGGAGAGGAGCACGGAGAGGGGGATGTCGTGGGAAGGGCGGGCGTGCGTGGAGCTCCGAGTCGTGACGGTGGGGGCGGTGGTGGGGGTGGTATATAAAATGGCGGTGGTGACGGTGACTGGGGTGTTGGACATTGCTAAGGACAAAGAGGGAAAGAAGTCGAAGAGAAAGAAAAGGTGGAAAGTTCAAGGTAAAGGTGGCGGCCACTGCAGGTGGCCGGCTGGAACTGGCGGAAGCCTCGGGCAGCGGTGGAGCGGCGGGAGACCACCGGCAGCTGGCTGGAGGGCGGCGGCGGCGGAGACGACGCCGGCGGCGGCAGCGGCGGCGGGTGGACGGCGAGCACCGACCCGAGGGGATCGGGGCGGCTCCGTAGCGGCGGCGACGGGGCGGCGAACCGGTCCGGCGGTCAGCGGGACCCCCGGGGCAGAACCTCCGGGCGGCGGCGGCGGCGGCGGCGGCGGCGAGACGATCCCCGAGCTGGACTGGGGCAGCGGGGCGGCGAGCAGGGCCGGCAGGGCCTCCTGACGGCGGCGCCTCCAGGCAGGGCTGGGCGGCGACGGCGACAGCGGCGGCAGCGGCGGCGGCGACGGCGGCAGCGGCAGCAGCGAGCAGCAGGTCCTCCTTGCACTGGAACGGCGACGGCGACGGCGACGGCAGAGTTACGGAGACAATCGTAACGGCGATGCCTGCTACCAGGCGGAAAGGATGAATTCTTCTGTGCCTACTGCAAAACTATGTAGTGTGCCAAGTAGCAAGGGCCGACGAGCGCGTACATCTGTGCAACGGAAAAGGGTTCGGGACAAGCAAAATGACTATGTACAGTGCAATCCTGTAGTGAACGTAGTGCCTTCTGCAACTGCTCATTGTAAATGTGCCCAGTACTGTGTAGCTAGTGACAGTAGACATCAAGTAGCTACTCAACAGTGTAGTGCAGTAGTTAGTAAATCTGGAGTAGCTTCGCATGCTTGCGCGGACGCCATCCGGTGGTAGTGCAATCTAGTGACAGTGATATTAATCTATGTGCCGAATCTGCGTCGCTTCCTTCACTACGCGGCCCGCGCAAGCGCAGTAAACAAACCGTAGCAGACGTTGCCCACATTCGCGCATCTGTCGTGCGACAGAAGCACGAACTTTTTGTAAATCTCTCCATAGAAAATAAGACTGTGCAATTTCAGCTTGATACTGGTTCCGCTGTCACATTGATAAATAAAGACACTTATGAACTGCTGGGTTCGCCAAAATTGTCGCCGTCAGAGCAAGTGTTAACAGCTTATACAGGTCAAAATATTCCCGTGCTAGGAACGTGTAGCCTGCCTGCCTCTTTTCAAGGTGTAACAAAAACAGTTGCTTTTGTAGTTCTTCAGGCCAAATCGACACGGAACATTTTTGGACTAGATGCTTTTGACTTGTTTGGTTTATCAATTCAAAGAGATGTGCTTCAAATTTCGTCAATAGTGCCTCAGGATAAAATCAATGCATTGTGTGACAAATATAGTGACTTGTTTTCGCCGGAACTAGGTTGTGCAAAAGACTTCGTGGCACATGTAACTTTAAAAGAATCTGCAGTTCCAAAATTTCGTAAAGCTAGACCAGTGCCTATCGCCTTGAGTGATACAGTTGCCGAACAACTTACACGTTGGCAAGATAGTGGGGTGATTTCTCCTGTTTCTGCGAGTCAGTGGGCCTTGCCTATAGTAATTATACCCAAGCCGTCAGGAAAACTTCGTCTCTGTGCGGACTTCAAATCAACAGTGAACAGTCAAACAATTGTCGACACTTATCCCCTGCCCAGACCTGAGGAACTGATGGACAAATTAGGACAGTCTCGCTTCTTTTCCAAGATTGATTTAGCAGAGGCATACTTACAGATTCCACTTGATGACGAGTCAAAAAAGTTTTTCGTCATTAATACTCACATGGGCCTTTTTCAATTTCAACGCCTACCCTTTGGCAGTTCTTCCGCCCCCGCTATTTTTCAGCGTTTTTTGGAACAGCTGACAGTTTCTGTACCGTGTTGTTCGAACTATTTAGATGACATTGTGGTATCCGGACGTACATTTGAAGAACATTTAGCAAACCTGGAGTGCCTTTTCAAAGTTTTGACTGCAGCAGGTCTACGTTGCAATAAAGCAAAGTGTTCGTTTTTTCAAACTGAAATAGAGTACCTAGGCCATGTGATTAATGCCCAAGGAATTCATCCCTTACAGTCACATCTTAGAGCAATCAAAGACTTGCCTCCTCCTAAGAATGTACACGAATTGCAAGCAGTAATGGGAAAGCTTAATTATTATTTCAGGTTTATTCCCAATGCGTTTCAGATTGCAGCTCCACTGCATCGCTTACGTAGGAAAAATGTTCCTTTTGTGTGGTCCAAAGATTGCCAGGTTGCCTTTGACATATTAAAGTCTGCGCTACTCAGTGATGCATGTTTGATTCCCTTGGACCCGCAGAAGCCTGTAGTGCTAGCAGTTGATGCCTCGTCGTACGGTCTGGGCGCAGTAATCTCACATCGTATTGGTTCTCACGATCGTCCTATTGCCTTTGCATCCAAGCTACTGACGCCCACGCAACAGAATTACAGTCAGATAGAAAAGGAGGCCTTAGCAATAATTTACGGCGTCACAAAGTTTCATCATTATCTGTATGGCAGAAAATTCTATTTGTTGACAGACCACAAGCCTCTCACGTCGTTGTTCTCACCCACAAAGCCAATTCCGCCACGTACGGCACAAAAGATTCAGAGATGGTCCTTGATATTGTCTAATTATCAGTATGAGATTTTGTACCGACCTACCACTCAACATGCCAACGCGGACACACTTTCCCGACTTCCGGTTGGCCAGGATGTTTCGTTTGATTCTTCAGAAATGGCATGTTGTCCGATAGACTCCAGAGATGCTTCCGCTGTTGCAGATTTCCCTTTGAACTCTCGTCTGGTTGCACAAGAAACAGCTGCGGATGCAGACCTTAGTGTGGTAGCACGTTTTGTTCGCTCAGGGTGGCCTGACAGAGCCAAAGACATTGATCGGCCTCTGGTTCGACGTTATTTTGCACAACGTCATGCATTATCTTTAAGTCGGGGTGTACTGTTGTTGCATACCGACAACGACCAAGCAAGAGTGATTGTTCCTCGTTCCCTGCAACGAGAAGTGTTACGCCTCCTGCATCAAGGACATTGGAGCATTGTTAGGACAAAGCAACTGGCCAGACGTCATTGTACCTGGGTTGGTATGGACGCTCAGATAGAGAGCATGACATCACAGTGTACAGTTTGTGCGGAGCATCAGGCGGCTCCTACACAGCGTTTCTCAGACTGGCCACGTCCCAAGGGACCATGGCAACGTTTACATATTGACTTTGCCGGACCTTTTTGGAATACGCGCTGGTTAATTGTTGTAGACGCTTTCAGCAACTTTCCTTTTGTGATTGCCATGAACTCAACGACGGCTTCTAGTACAATCAGTGCCTTAACATCAGTGTTTTGCATCGAAGGCTTGCCTGAACTATCGTCGGTGACAATGGACCTCAGTTTGTTAGTGCGGAATTTCAACAGTTTTGTCGTGTGAATGGCATTCAGCATATCACCACTGCACCTTTTCACCCTCAGTCCAACGGTGAAGCAGAACGTTTCGTTCGAACATTCAAGTCTCACATGGAAAAGATGAAAGGTCAGCACTCCAGGCAGCAAGCTCTTCAAATTTTCCTGTCTACGTATCGGTGCATGCCACGTGACGGCCCGTCTCCTGCCGAGCTGCTACACGGCCGCCGTCACCGCACTCTCCTTCACTTGCTGCAGCCTCCCACGCACCGAGTCGGTTCGTATGGCGCTTCGCGTTTTCAGGTTTCGACGCCGGTGCTATCCAGAGAGTATGCTATGCAGAAAACATGGATTCCGGGCACCATTCAGGGCGTGCTCGGTTGAAATATGTAGGTTGTACGTTCTTCCACAGGGTCGGAGCTGCGGCGCCACGCAAACCAATTGCGCTTGCTCAGGCCGCGCGATCCTGTCTCCGGTTTCTTGATTCCAGACCCAGTTCACCGCCAGGGAGCACAGCCACATCGCTCGCCGCCGGGCCCAGCTTCCTCGGGCTACGAGATCCCGATGGATGTCGACGCGCCTCCTACGCAGTCGGCCCCTCCGCCTCCGTCGCCGCCGCAGATGACAGCGTCACCGAGAGGGACTCCGGGACCGTGCGGGCCCACCCAGCTTGGGCCACGCACCTCAGAAGATGACCTGCTCCCTCTGGGCGGGGGTGTGCGCCCTTCCTCAGGTTTCGCCGGGTTTCCTGGAGGATCGCAAGGCGGATGCCGGGGCGCGGACGGCGTCTCGATCCCAGCCTCAGCTACGACGCCCGTCCCACCAGTAACGCCCCCGCCCAGGCCCTCCTCCCAGTGCCGTCGCCGTGGCCCTCAGCCCTACGCCACGACGGCGCGGCGGTTTGGGGGGGAGGGGTGTGGTGTCGCACAAGTACAAAGTGCGCGCCACCTACTTTCGCCGCGCGCCGCAATGCACGCACGGCGCGACGTTCTTACGACGACAGCCACGAGCGCCCTCTGCGGCAACTCCGCTCGTGGCCACCAGTGAACGACATCATTCACTTGGGACTGAGATAGCAACCAGTTAGGACCATCAGAATCAGATGAGCACCAGTGAAGACTTGGCTATCGTACAGGCACTAGGAAGGCCTCTAACAACTATGTATCAACATTCTGCAGTACTATGTAAAAGTTAAGTATTGTATAAATTCTGTGCAATATATATCTCGTTCTAATTTACTCTAGTGTTTTTAGTTTCTGGCTGCTCCTCTCCGTACCTGCACCAGCGTGCTATCTTTATTCCTGTGTCGGTCTCATTCCACTCGGCCACCGACACCTACGACGGAAACGAGACACAAAAGCGGCGACGAGGCTGGGGCACAAAAGTGGCGACGAGGATGGGATACAAAAGTTAATGTTTCAGCGTTCTCCCTGTCAGTGAGCGATGCACAAGTGACGTCATTCCCAGCCTCGCGACAACGGCACTACCGCACTGTCCACGCGGTCTCTCCACGCTCGACTTCATTCCACTTATTTTGGGTGCAGACCTCGTACTGCCCCGATGAGTTTCTTCAATCACGACGAAGTCACACTGGTATTCTTTACACATCTACATCTACATACATACTCTGCAAATCACATTTAAGTGCCTGACCGAGGGTTCATTAAGCATATTCATAACTTTTCTCTACCGTCCATTCACTAATAGTGCCCGGGAAAAAAGGACACTTAAATCGTTCCGTTTTTGATCTGACTTCTCTTATTTTATTGGGATGGTCAATTCTCTATGCAGCTGGGTGCTAGAAAAATATTTTCACATTCAGAAGTAAAAGTCTGTGATTGAAATTTCGTAAATACATCTCGCAGCAACGATTAACGTGTTACTTTTACTGATTTCCACCTCAAATCGTGCAACATTTCCATGATACTTTCCCATGTGTCGTGATAAAACAAACGAGCTGCCCTTCTCTGGACCTTCTCAATGTCTTCCGTCAGTCCCACCTGGTGAGGGTCCCACAAGGGGCAACAGTACTCCAGGAGAGGACGCACAAGTGTGATGTAGGCAGTCTCTTTGGTGGAGCTGGTGCATCTTCGAAGCGTTCTGCCGATGAAACGTAACCTTTGGTTCGCCTTCCCCACAATATTTTCTGTTTTCTCTCCAGTCAAAGTTGTTCGTAATTGTAACTCCAAGGTATTTGGTAGAATCTACGACCTTAAGGTTTGACTGATTTATCGCGTAATTAAAGTTCAGCGGATTTCTTTTAGTGGTCATGTGTATTACTTCACACTTTTCTTTATTTAGTGTCAATTGCCAATTTTCGCACCATGCAGAAATTTTGTCTAAATCGCTTTGCAGTTGCTTTTGATCCTCAATTGACTTCACTAACCGATAAACGACAGCATCATCCGCGAACAGTCTAAGAGAGCTATTCAGATTGTCTCCTAAATCGTTTATAAATACGAGGAAGAGTAGGGGACCTATAATGCTTCCTTTGGGAGCGCCAGATATCACTTCTGTTTTACTCGATGACTTACCGTCAATCAGTACAATTTCATTAGAAGCCGGTTCTAGGGTACAGTGTCGAAAGCCTTCCGGATGTCCAGAAATATGGAATCAATTTGAGATCCCTTATCGATGGCACTTATCACTTCATGTGAATAAAGGGCAAGCTGTGTTTCAAAAGAGCGATACTTTCTGAATCCGTGTTGACTATTGGTTAATAGGTCGTTCTTTTAGAGGTAGTTCATGGTGTTCGAAGTATATGTTCCAAAACCTACTTCAAATCGACCTCAATGAGATTGGCCTGTAATTTTTGGGATCACTCCTATTGCCTTTCTTGAATATTGGTGTAACTTGGGCAACTTTCCAGTCTTTAAATTATAGCTAAGTACGGAGCTATTGCATCAACATATTCTGAGAGGTATCTAGTTGGTATACAATCTGGCCCGGAAGATTTGTTTTTGTTTAGTGACTTACGTTGTTTTACTACTCCAGGAACATCTACTTCTAAGTTTCGCATGCTGTCAGCTGTTCTTGGATTGATTACTGGAGTGTTCACTTCGTCTTCTTTGCTGAACGAATTTCGGAAAGCTGTGTTCAGCAATTCTGTTTTAGCACTACTGTAATCTGTAGTATTACCACTGATGTCGCGTAGTGAAGATATTGTTCGTGTTTTGCCGCTAGTGTACTTCATATACAGGGTATTTCACTAAGTGTGTTTGCCTCTGTAACTTATAAAATAATAGGTGACGGGAAATTATAATGCGGTAGGTCAACACAAGAAATGTTGCACTTTCTGCGGAGCTATGAACATAGTTTAATGTATCATTTTTCAAAGAGCTACACCACAAAGATATAATTTTTTTAAATGGAACAATAGTTTTTTGTATCGTGTATTGGAATCGTTTAAACTAGTGCGTCCAAATAAATTTAAACTACATTGCTATCACTTTTAGTTTGGCAGTTACAACCGTTCAAAGTTCCGGGGGCGGAGGCTGCGATAGCGTAGCTGACTAGCCGAGTGGCTAGCCCCTGGGGCACGGCCCACTGTCTCATGACCACCAGCCTGTCAGCTACGCTGTCGCAGCCTCCACCCCCTAAACTTTGAAGGGTTGTAGCTCCCAAACTGACAGTGATAGGAATGTTGTTTAAATTGATTTGGACGCAGCTGGTTTCAACGAATCCAATGCACGATAGAAAAAAACTATTGTTCCATTTAAAAAATTATATCTTTGTGCTGTAACTCTTTGTAAAATGATACAATAAACTATGTTCATAGCTCCGCAGAAAGTGTAACATTTCTTGTGTTGACCTACCGCATTAAAATTTCCCGTCACCTATTATTTGATAAGTTACAGAAGCAAACACACTTAGTGAAACACCCTGTATGTCCAGAATTTCTTTGGATTTTCTGCCAGATTAGAAGACAGGATTTCGTCGTGGAAACTATTATAAACTCCTCGCATTGAAGTCCGCGCTAGGTTGCTAACTTCTGTGAAAGTTTGCCAGTCTTGGGGATTATTTGTGTGTGACACAAGTCAGATAGTGAAACTTGTTGGTCTCTCGATATTCCTTGAATGGTTATCGATATCGTCACGAGTGGTTTTTGGAAAAGACCGTTTGGGTGGGATGTTAACAGTGGACCAAGCTAAGGCTGGAATGAGTAAGTAGCAGGTCGGCGCCGGGTTTTCAGACGGTATTCGATAAGAGTGTAGTTGGAAATTTGAGAGTGTCGCAGCAGAGAGGTTTGGGTGCAGCGGACTGCCGCTGCCGCTGTCGGTGGATACTGCGACTGTCGAGGGGCGCCGCAGCCGCTGGCTCCTGGGCGGCCGCCGGTTGCACGGCCGCTACCGCCGGGGCGCCTGGCAGAGCGAGTACTGTACATCGCAGTAGTTCGCGACGTCAAGCGCAGTTTTTAGTTCCCGCTCCGTCGCGAAGTAGGCCGCTGCTGTTAGTTCGCCAGCTCCTATCACCGAGACAGGGCGTCAGTCGGCAGCTCTACCGCTGCTGTAACCGCTCCTTCTTCTGCTGTGTGTTGCCAAGCGTGTGATGTAACTCACACTTTTGGGCAATTACACATCAAATAGACAAATAGAACAATTATTTACACAAATGGGCGATACGAAGTTATTCAACTACTTTATATACACAGTACTCGAAAGTATTTTATTTTTAACATGGATTTATTCATTAGGTCATTGAATAATCATTACCTACAAATTATGGAAAATGCGTTGATTTTGTCGAATAAAAATACTTTTTTTTTAAATAAATGACTCAGTATGAAATGACGGTAACGGGCAGAAAGGAATCGCGTGATTCTGCGCTCTCTCGCTGTTCCCGGACAGTCTTCGGAAAAGAAGCGAACGAAATGAGAGGCGTGGGACGTGGGAACTAGTTCGCGTAGTTCGACTGTGCGAGCGCTCTTCCGAACTAGTTCGTTCCCGAACTACACAACACTACTCCACATCACCGACCACAGTTGTCGGACTGCATTCGTGATCTCCTGTTACAAAGAACAGAGTAGTTGCAATTGACGGTAACTCATCGAGTACTACAGAAGTGATACCTGACATTCCACAGGCAACTGTTATACCCCTTCTACTGTTCCTTATTTTTATAAATGACTAGATGACCCGGTGAACTTCGTATCACCTACCTCTTAATATAAATCATAGTAATTTAAATCATATGTATTTTAGACCCAGTAGCTTTATAAAGGCATTTGCTTCGAACGTCAAATGTGCAAAATTTTATCGCAATCGTACGAATGATATTGATATCCCAAAGAAAAGAGCTCTTTCAGTTTTACACAAATTTTCCTATTTTCTGGCGAACTATTCCAAACGTTTATTTCACTCAAACCTTCCTCTCGCTGTGAACGTCGAATGTGCAAAATTTTATCGCAATCAGTTGAATGGCATTGATATTTAATAGAAAAATCTTTCTATTTTTTTCTGTATTTTCCAATTTTCCGGGAAACGTTTCCAAATTTTTATTTCATAAGAACGTTCATCTTTCGTTGAACGTCAAATGATCAAAATTTTATCGCAATCGGATGAACGGTTCTCAACTTATAGTATTCAGTGCATTTAGCAACACATTGAAAAAGAAACTTGGTTCGAATTTTGCGACTTTCCTTTTTAACTGTCTCTATTTTTTTAGTGAAAACTTTTCCAAGACCATAATAAACAAAACAACAAAAGAATTCCCCCTCTCCGTCTTGCGAATAGTCAGTTGTAGTGCTGCATTCAATCAAAAACACATTGAAAAACGCACTTTCAGTTTTTCTCGAATTTTCCAATTTTCCGGTACATTTGCAAAAACAAAAAACAAAAATATTTCATACAAACCTCGTCCTGTCAAGCCGTACTCAAGTGATGCTCTTACAAGTATGTGGAAATTTATTTTTATTCGTAGAAAAAATCTCTTTCGGTTTTTCCTAAATTTTCCTACTTTCCGGACGACTTTTCCAAATTTTTATATGATGCATACCTTCATCTTGCTTTCAACATGAAATGTACAAGATTGCATAGCAATTGGACGAACGGTATTGATAACTAACTGAAAAAAGCTGTTTCAGTTTTCCACGATTTTCCTCTTTTCCGGACAACTTTTCCATATTTTGTCACCGTTTAAACCCTCCCTGGAGCACCTCTCTTAGTCTGTTCGAGGATGATCTGCCATTTATCGGTTAGTAAAGTCACCAGAAGATCAAAAGAAACTGCAAAATTATTTATATTAGATATCTGCATGGTGCAAAACTTGGCGATAGACCCTTAATAATTATAAGTGTGAATTCATCCGCCAAACTTCAGTTACACGATAAGTCAGTCTAATCTACAAGCCGTCAATTGTACTAAATACCTTGGAGTAACAATGGCGAGCAACTTAAATTGGAAACAACACATTGGAAGAACAGAAGATGCAACACTTCTACCAAAGAGATTGCCTACATTAGACTTGTGCGTCATGTTTGGCACTATCGCTGCGCACTGTGGCATCCACACCAGGTGGGACTGACGGACGATTTACAACCAGAAAGTTCAGAGAAGGGTGGCTCGTTCTGTATTACCGCGATATAGCTGACAGACTGTCACAGAAATGATGCACGAGTTGGGGTGGAATTCATTAAAGGAAGGCGTCATTTGTTGCGGCAAGATGTATTTGTGAAATTTCTTTCACCAAATTTCTCTTCGCAATGCGAATATAAACTGTTAGCTCCATGCTTAGGGAGAAATGATCATCAGAATAAAATGACAAAAATCAGATCGAAAACAGAAATAGTTGTGTGTTCTTTTTTTACCGCTAGCTATTGGCGAATGTAACAGTGGAGAAATATCATAAAAGGGAAACTTCCTGGTAGATTAAAATTGTGTGTTGGAACCGGGACTCGATCCTGGCACCTTTGCCTTTCCCGGGCAAGAGCTCTACCGACTGAGCTACCACGACACGACTCATGATGCCGCCTCACAACTTTACTTCCGCCAGTACGTCGCCTACTACTTTCCTACTAGAGCGCTTGCCCGCGAAAGGCAAAGGTCCCAGGTTCGAGTCCCGGTTCCGGCACACAATTTTAATCTGCCAGGAAGTTTCATTTCAGCGCACACTCCGCTGCAGACTGAAAATTTCCTTCTGGAATCATAAAAGTGGTTGGCTCAACCCTCTGTCATGCACTTCAATCTGACTTGCAGAGTATCCGTGTAGATGTAGTAGATTTTCATGACACAGTGAGACAGCAGAATGGGGAACTCACGGACTTCCAAAGTGGTTGAGTGCCACTTGTGTGAAATGTCTGTACGTGAGATGTTCACACTCTTAAACATCTACATCTACATACATACTCCGCCAACCAACCGATAGATGTGGCGGAGGGTACCTTGAGTACCACTATCGCTTTTCCCTGTGGAAACAACACATTGGAAGAACAGAAGATGCAACACTTCTACCAAAGAGATTGCCTACATTAGACTTGTGCGTCATGTTTGGCACTATCGCTGCGCACTGTGGCATCCACACCAGGTGGGACTGACGGACGATTTACAACCAGAAAGTTCAGAGAAGGGTGGCTCGTTCTGTATTACCGCGATGATGCCGCCTCACAACTTTACTTCCGCCAGTACGTCGCCTACTACTTTCCTACTAGAGCGCTTGCCCGCGAAAGGCAAAGGTCCCAGGTTCGAGTCCCGGTTCCGGCACACAATTTTAATCTGCCAGGAAGTTTCATTTCAGCGCACACTCCGCTGCAGACTGAAAATTTCCTTCTGGAATCATAAAAGTGGTTGGATCAACCCTCTGTCATGCACTTCAATCTGACTTGCAGAGTATCCGTGTAGATGTAGTAGATTTTCATGACACAGTGAGACAGCAGAATGGGGAACTCACGGACTTCCAAAGTGGTTGAGTGCCACTTGTGTGAAATGTCTGTACGTGAGATGTTCACACTCTTAAACATCTACATCTACATACATACTCCGCCAACCAACCGATAGATGTGGCGGAGGGTACCTTGAGTACCACTATCGCTTTTCCCTCCTATTCCAGTTTCGTATTGTTCGCGGAAAGAAACATTTTCGGTATGCCTCAGTGTGGGCTCCAATCTCTCTGATTTTATCCTCATGATCTCTTTGCGAGATATACGTAAGAGGAAGCAGTATACTGCTAGACTCCTAGCTAAAGGTATGTTATCGAAATTTCGTCAAAAGCCCGTACCGAGCGACAGAGCGTCTCTCCTGCAGAGTCTTCCACTGGAGTTTATCAAAATGTTCCAATGTTTGTAAATCTATCGGACCAAACTGCGTGGTCATCAGTCCGTAGCTTACAAACTACTTAAACCTAGATAAACTAAGCTAAGGACGACACACACACCCATGCCCCAGGGAGGACTCGAACTTCCACGGCGAGCAACTGTGCGCTCCGCAGCGAGACGCTTTAGAGCGCTCAGCTACTCTAGCGCGGCTGGAGTTTATCGATCATCTCCGTAACGCTTTCACGATTACGAAATGATCCTGAAACGAAGCGCGCTGCTCTCCGTTGGATCCTTTCTACTTCCTCTATCATCCCCACCTGGTACGGATTCCACACCGGTGAGCAGTATTCAAGATGTGGGTGAACAAGTGTACTGTAACCTACTTCCTTTGTTTTTGGACTGCTTTTCCTTAGGATTCTTCCAATGAATCTAAGTCTGGCATCTGCATTACCGACGATTGATTTTATACGGTCGTTCCATTTTAAATCACTCCTAATGCCTACTCCCAGATAATTTATAGAATTAATTGCTTCCAGTTGCTGACCTGCTATAGTGAAGCTAAATGATACAGGATCTTTCTTTCTATGTATTCGCAGCACATTACACTTGTCTACATTGAGATTCAATTGCCATTCCCTGCACCATGCGTCATTTCGATACAGATCCTCCTGGATTTCAATACAATTTTCCATTGTTTCAACCTCCCTATATAGTGCCAGCTGCCACCAGTGCCACATCGTTACAGCGCTAAGTATCTGAATTTAATTTGTGTCAAATTTAATTTGCCAGTCTAGTTCATTTTCGGTAGTACTGTTTTAAGAGGTTTACTCCTGCGTACTTGCAGATTTCGTTTGTACTACTGTTTTAATAGTTTATTCTATCGTATTTGATAAATACCGTTGTGTTTAGTCTTCGTCTTTGACCGGTGTATCTCAAAACAAGTCAGAGACCGTTACTAAAGTTCGTTATCAGTCAGTCCAGTGCCAGCTGCCACCAGTGCCACATCGTTACAGCGCTAAGTATCTGAATTTAATTTGTGTCAAATTTAATTTGCCAGTCTAGTTCATTTTCGGTAGTACTGTTTTAAGAGGTTTACTCCTGCGTACTTGCAGATTTCGTTTGTACTACTGTTTTAATAGTTTATTCTATCGTATTTGATAAATACCGTTGTGTTTAGTCTTCGTCTTTGACCGGTGTATTTCAAAACAAGTCAGAGACCGTTACTAAAGTTCGTTATCAGTCAGTCCAGTGCCAGCTGCCACCAGTGCCACATCGTTACAGCGCTAAGTATCTGAATTTAATTTGTGTCAAATTTAATTTGCCAGTCTAGTTCATTTTCGGTAGTATTGTTTTAAGAGGTTTACTCCTGCGTACTTGCAGATTTCGTTTGTACTACTGTTTTAATAGTTTATTCTATCGTAGTTGATAAATACCGTTGTGTTTAGTCTTCGTCTTTGACCGGTGTATTTCAAAACAAGTCAGAGACCGTTACTAAAGTTCGTTATCAGTCAGTCCAGTGCCAACTGACACCAGTGTCGCGGCGTTAACAGCGCTAAAGCTGCCGGACTCAGTTTTGTTGATTCGACAGTGTAGTTACCACTGACCACAGTTAAGTCAGCAGCCAGCCGCCTTCATTATAGTACTAGGCTTCTTTAAAGTTGTTAATTGCTGTTAATTGTATCGATAGGATGGATGGGATGTGTGCCTGCTGTGTGCGGACGCAGGAGGAGTTGGCCGCAGTTCGCAAACAGCTGAGCGTGCTGTTGGCTACGGTCAGCCGTCTCCAGGCTGCTGTCTTGGGGTGCAGCGATGGTGGGGAGTCTGGTGCGTCGAGTGGGACACCTCAGGTGTCTCACGCTTCGCTCTCTGTCCCTGCTACCGAGGCACCTTCAGGTGTACCGGACGTCGTCGAGCCGCCTTCTCCGCAAGGGGAGTGGCGGGTTGTACGGCGTTCGCGTCGCTCGAGGCGGAAGGCCAATGTGGAGGCTGGACGTCCGTCCGCGCCCGTTCGTCCTGTGAGTGAAAGTGTGGCCACTCCATCAGCAGGGTCCGAGCAGGTGCACGGGGGGAGGGGTTATTAGTTATTGGGAGCTCCAATGTCAGGCGCGTGATGGAGCCCCTTAGGCAGATAGCGTCCAGATCTGGAAGGAATTCCAACGTGCACTCGGTGTGTCTACCGGGGGGCCTCATCCGAGCTGTGGAGGCGGCCTTGCCGGCGGCTATCGAGGGTGCGGGGTGCAGTCGACTGCAAGTCGTAGCTCACGTCGGCACCAATGACCCTTGTCGCTTGGGTTCTGAGGACATCCTCAGGTCCTACGAGCGGCTGGCGGAATTGGTGAAGGCTGCTGCCTTCGCACGCGGGGTGCAAGCAGAGATGTCGATTTGCAGCATTGTTCCCAGGGTTGATCGGGGTCCTTTGGTTTGGAGCCGAGTGGAGGGTCTGAACCAGAGGCTTCGCCGACTCAGTGACAGTCATGGCTGCAGATTTCTGGATCTGCGTTATCGGGTGGGGAATTGTAGGGTGCCCCTAGATAGATCAGGGGTGCACTATACTAAGGAAGCGGCTACTCGGGTAGCAGAGTACTTGTGTGTGGTGTCGCACAAGTTCAAAGTGCGCGCCACCTACTTTCGCCGCGCGCCGCCATGCACGCACGGCGCGGCGATCTTACGACGACAGCCACGAGCGCCCTCTGCGACAACTCCGCTCGTGGCCACCACTGAAGGACTGGCCACTTCGGACGGAGATAGCAACCAGTTAGGACCTTCGTAATCAGATAGGCACCAGTGAAGACTTTGCTATTGTACAGGCACTAGGCAGGCCTCTAACAACTATATATCAACATTCTGCAGTACTATGTAAAAGTTAAGTATTTTTACATTCTGTGCAATATATATCTCTTTCTAATTCACTCTAGTGTTTATAGTTTCTGGCTGCTCCCCTCCGTACCTGCCCGGCGTGCTGTCTTTGTTACTGTGTCGGTCTCGTTCCACTCGGCCACCGACACCTACGACGAGGCTGGAACACAAAAGTGGCGAGGAGGAGTGATAGACGAACCTTGGACAAACCCGCTTGCAGCAGCCAGACAGCAGCAGTCGGAGCACGCAGAAATTGCTCCCGCCCACCCACCCTTATTATAAGATTTTTGTGGGAACATTTTCAGTTACGTGTTTGTGGACTTTTTTGTTGCAGAGCGTCCTCTTTCATATTGCATTTGTGTTTTGTTATAATTTACTTGTATACGCGGCGCCTAATCGGTCAGCATGGCCACTACTCCGAACCCAAACTTAATGGAAATTATTCAGTTACAGACGGCGCAAATAACACAACTTCTCCAGGCTGTGGCCCAGCTCACAGCGCAAGCAGCTAACCAACAACAACAGCCGCCGCTTCAGCAGCCCACACCTGCCGCCGCACCGCTTCCGACGTTTCGCCAGTACAACGAACGTGAGGAAGAATGGAGCGACTATTTCGCACAGTTTCAAGAACTCGTCGCGGCTCATCAAACTACAGGTCAGAAAGTGAAGCATCTTTTATTGTCCGTGGTGGGCCCCAAAACTTTCGTGTTACTGCAAAAACTATTCCCTCACGCATCTCCTCGTGATGTAGACTTTGAACAAATAGTAGAGGCACTAAATGCTCATTATGAGAGAAAAGTTCTCGTAGCTGCGGCACGGTACCGATTTTTCAGGCTTAAAAAATTACCGCAGCAGTCACACCAAGAGTGGATTACGGAATTGAAGGGCTTAACCCGCCAATGTAAATTTACTTGCTCTTGTGGACTTTCGTATAGTGACGTGATGTTGAGGGATGCGATTACGCAGAATATTCAGGACCCCAGAATTAGAGCAGCAATTCTGAAACAGTCTGACCCCTCATTAGACAGTGTACTGCAGCTTATAGAAGCGCATGATA